>OZJO01014947.1:0-71939 GCA_900406225.1 Acrobeloides nanus | reverse complement strand
TGCTTTGACTTTGAAATATTTTTGCTTAGACGTTCTTTTAAACTGAGAGAAGGCGGCAAGTATAGGGGGAACAAGTTTCTCATATAAGTTAACATTAATAGAAGTTTCTTATATAAAAAAAAGATTGGCTGATTTTGATAGTTAGCCTGATTCAGGCAACTCGTGATAATGAGAAGAAGAGGTGATAAAGCTAGAAAAATCAAAATTATTACAAGTTGCTCATCTTAAAACTTAAATATAGGTTGGCTTTTTAAAGTTACCCGGACTCAGGCAACTCTTGATTCTGGCACTTGGATCTTGTCCAATACAACAAATAAAAGTATTTGGCTTTTATATATGAAGAAGAGAATTAAGAAAATTAGAGTTAGATTTTCTGCTTAAAAAGTTTAATCATGGTCATTAGTTGACCCAGGATAGACAAATCTTTTTTTGCTATTTTAATTCCATTTTTGTATATTTGTCTAAAACACACAACCACAATGAACCAAAGCACAGATATAAATACAGGGTGGGCTTAAAGGACCATTTCCATTTTGCATGCCTACTCGGAAAAAAGTTGCGATAATTTATATGACGGTAACATATATATTTGGAAAGTTCATGAAAATTTGTTTTTACGGCATCGTTTTAGTTTTTAAGATAATCGCATGTGAAGTTTCGTCGGTGTATTACAACGAAAACATGAACGCAGTAGCCCAATCTCTGAATTAATTAAAATCTGTATATTGAGAAGAAAGTAATTAAAATCCTTGAGCATTTAGGAAAAAAACAAATACAGCATTTCTCAGCTCATTGAGACGAATAAAATGACAATAAAATTATCCAATTTGAAAATTGTTTTGGGTTATTGAAACGAAAACATGAATCAGAATTTTCGTTTCAATAATCCAAAACAATTTTCAAATTGGATAATTTTAATGTCATTTTATTCGTCTCAATGAGCTGAGAAAAATGTTGTATTTATTTAAATGCTCAAGGATTTTGAATTATTTTCTTCTCAATATACAGATTTTAATTAATTCAGAGATTTGACCACTTTGTTCATGTTTTCGTTGTAATACACAGATGAAACTTCATTCACGTTTATCTCAAAAACTACAACGATTCAGAACATGCCATAAAAACAAAAAATATCCCAATTTTCATGAACTTTTCGAATATGTACAAATTATGACAATTTTTCTCCGAATGGACTGGCCCTTTAAATAACTGATGCTCATCTGGTGCGTCAGTTATTTAAGTCAACCCTGTACTTTTGAAAATTAGCAGGATTATTTGTGTTGCTATAAAAAATCGAAAACCCACGTCTGTTGTCACCCAAGCTGGAATCTTTGGCGCAAAATCGGAGATTGGCTCAATTTTTGCTGCAGATGGAAGAGAAGTTGAAGTCGGGAAGTTAAAGGCGCTACTTTCCATAGTTGAGAGAATACCTGGAGGTGGTTGTTCTCCAGAAGATAGGATCATGGCTGGGGATCTTTTGAGCCTAAGAATGTTTAATTGACATAAAATTATATCATGTTGAAGTTGGTTTTTAAGGTACTCTTCTTGATGAAGAATATATTAGGTTCATAGGTTGGTAAGGGGGGGGGGAGTCTCAACCGGGACTCAAACCCAGATCTCCTGGCTACTGCTCAAGTGCCCTACCATTGTGCTACCGTGACCTCCAACTGATGCCCTTTTTTTGGTAAATACTTATATTAATTGTTTATTACCTAGTCGGCGTTGATTGTCCATCATCAAGTGATGTTGTCACAGCATGATTTGCCGTTGGCACTTGACTTCCTAGAGTCGACCTTTCTCTACTATATTGCGCCGAAAATGGTCCTTGGGTGTAATAAGCTATTTCAGGAGGAACACTCATAGAGGTATCTAAAAATACTATCTTCACTAAAAATTCTCCCCCTCCTTACCAAGATCACTGATAACAACTTTTTGAGGTGAATGTCTAAAGCCACCGAAAGGAGGTATCAAATCATCTGCTTGTTTGGCATCTGGAGTGAAGTGATGATGATGAGCTTGAGGATAAATATTATTCACACAACTCGTTGTTGCCACACCTTCTTGCCCAATAGCTTCGGGTGGTGGTGGCGCATGTCTTACTGGTGTTAACTGACCCGGGCTTTGTTGCCCGGTTGTTGGAGGCAACACGTTCGGTTCTGGTATTTTGATTTTTGTTAATGGCTCTCCAACTGCTGGTTTAAACGTTGACATGGTTGCTGCACCCGAAACAGTTGCTGTCGGTGTTGTATAAACACCAGAAATTCCATTAACGCTAGGAGCATGGCTATGTGCACCATAGTAGGAATCATGGCATGTGACTGTAGTGGTTACATCTCGGACTAAAAAGTCGAAAAGTTTATAAGTTGACGAAAACATTACTAAAAAGAGGCGTAATTTTCGTAAAATTCAACAACGTTTATGTTAAAAAGAAGCCCTAGGCTATAATTAGCTTACTCTCTAATTATCCAAGAGAAAAAGAAGACTACTTTAAAATGTTTGAGCTCAATTTTCTTGAAGCCTTAGAAAAGAAATTATTAAATTATGGCATGATAATTTCTTTTTTAGTTTTCATTAGATCGCAGAGTGAAAACTAACCAAAAAAGTTTATAATCAAGAAGGGGTTTCAGGGTCTAATGCGTTTTCATTCGTTTACAGTCGACTCTCGATATAGTGACACCCGGGTGCATCCCTGCGTGGTTGTATGGCGGGAAAATAAGGATTAGTAGTACTAATTTAGTACTAATCCTGTTTTTTCCGTCATACAACCACGCAGGGATGCACTAAAAAAGCTATACAGAGATCACTAATCGAATTGAAGGGGGTGTTACTATATAGAGAGAGGACTGTATGAAAACTTGCTGACCCTGATTCAGAGAAGTGAATTTTTAAGCTTCTTAGAGGTATACCCAAAGTAGGTTTTGGGAGGCAGAGGAGTTTCAAAACAATTTTAAAATTCACCTTCGTCCCTCCCCATTACGCTTTTCGAAAAAATTCAAAAATTTTGGGCAAAAAATAAGGGAATTTTTTCTCGATTTTTTCAAAAAATTTTTGTTTTTACGGTAACCTCTGAATCGTTAGCGCTGCCGAGATAATCGCGCTTGAATTTAATGATTTTTGAAATCTGTGTATTACAACGAAAACATGAACGCAGTAAAAATTCGTCCTTGAATCAGTAAAAGTAGTATTTCATAGTCTTTTTCCGAGTGTATTGACGACAAAATTCGTTTTCTTAAGTCGATGAAAAACGAATTTTTTTAAATTTTCGCGTCAATACACAACTTTTATTGATTCAGGGATGAATTTTCACTGCGTTCATGTTTTCGTTGTAATACACAGACGAAACATTACACGCGATTATCTCAAAAACTACAACGATTCAAAACATGCCGTAAAAATAAAAAATGCTCCATTTTTCATGAATTATATTTTTTTCATAGTGTTTTTTCCGAGTGGACTGGTCCTTTAAAAACTCCCCAAAACTTATCCCCCCCCATTTTGACCAAAATTACGGAATCCCCGCCTAAAAAAACCTATATCTTTCAGGTGAAAATTTAATTTTAGTTCATTTTCGCTTCAATACATTTACCTATTAACCTGAATCAGGACTACAAAAATTAGTGATAAACAAACACAACAAACCTCCACTATACGGAATTGTTGCTGGTGAAACCGTAAAGGATTTTGCCCCTTTCTTTTTATCCCTTCCTTGTTGAATAATTTCTTGCGGAACTAGAGGTGGTACAGTGGTACCATGTAAAGGTCGTCTGTCGAGCTCTTTTGCTAAAATTTTTTTTTGAAATCTTCTAGCAAAATTTTATCCTATACCTTTATATTTCCCTTCTGTGTTAACAGTTGTGTCTTCTTCATCACTTTCTGGGATAGTATACACCGGACCGGGGCGCCTGCCAAAGTATTGTTCTTGACAACTTTTATAGTATTTAGCGGCTTGTGAATAGTCAATGTCATCTTCGGAAAGTTGCTAAAATAAAAAATTATACTACGAGATCATACGTCGACAGAAATAGTCAGGAAGATTTTGGGCAGAGACTCCACATTGGACAAATTGGAGCCCCATATTCAGGAAAAATTGTTAATTTTTTCCTTGGAGGATAAGAAATTTTGCAAAAAAACATTTTTTCACCAAAAAATGCGATTTTTAAGACAAAAATTGTTCCATTTTTAGTCATTTTTGCCAATTCTTCTGAACTCCTACCATTTGCTCTATCAACACTTCCGAATCCTCTTCTGGAGAATCCAAAAATGGATTAATCCTTTGCTGTGATGCCAACGCTACTGATCTAGCGTGCGAAGATACCCCGCCACCAGTTGCACCCATCATATCCATAGAACTCGTCACCGCCACTGCACTCGTCGTCACCGTCATACTCGATGGAATTTCATCAAAACTGATTGTTGTCGTAACAACTTGTCCATATTGTTGCAGTCCCATTTGAGGTGCTTGTGATCTTGTTGCTGGTCCGAAAGTAGCTGTGTATTCCGGGGGTTGTCGGATTGTGGTGGCAGCGGTTGGTTCTTGTGGTTTCACTTCAGTTTTTTTGGTTTTTGAAATGTCTGTGGCCCATTGGACGTCGAATTCGTCATTAGCGGATTCGCCAAAGGATTGGATTTGTTGGAGTACTTCTTGGGCATACGCTGATTGTGTTTCACGTTCGTGCTCTAGCTCGGCATATGTTAGAGTTGGTGCAGATGGGGCTTCGATAATCTAAAGGGTGCAATGTTAGTGATATACGATTTTATTCGTCTCTACACCATACTTGAATAGGGGTCGTAATTACAACCCCCTGCGCCGCGAGAGCCCCGAAAAATGGGGGGGGGGGGTTTAAAGGAAGGTTTACGACCCTCCCCTATTCATCTATGCCCTACACATTGGATCATGAAATTCGGTTTTTGATTCAAGGACCTAGGTTTGGTTTCAGAAATAATCCGAGTGGTCCGCGTCCGAAAAAATTGAATAGCCCACGGGGCCCAAATAGTCCGAAGGAGATACGAATAAACAATAATTCTCTAGAATACTCGGTGTACAACCCTTTCCTTACCTGATCCGGATAATCATCTTCATCCGAACTAGAAGTCTCCCCTTCCGAATCCTCATCAGACTCCTTTTCCTCATGCACCGTCACAGTTATCGACGGTGGCGCAGCAGCCTTCTTTCCATGCCCCTTTTTCGAACCATCTTCCACTTTTTGCACACTCTTTTGACTCCTATATGGCCCTCCAGCCGAAACCGTAATTGTCGGCGACATTTCTTCCATCTGAATCTCAAAATTCATATCATTTGCCTTGTTGAACATCTGCATAATATGTTCTCTTTCTTGTGGAGTAAACTGATCCATGTTCAAATCTCCTGGTAGTCCTTGTTGCTGGAATGAGAAGGCTTGTGTCTGAAATTGTTGAGCTAGGGAGACAGGTTGAGTTTGAGCAATTGTTGAAGGCAACGAAGCTGATGCAGTAACCACGGCTTCTTTGATCATAGAGGGGGCAAACGTTGAAGTAGGTGGAGTTTCAATAGCAGATGGAATGGGGGATTTGTCTTCAGGTCGTTCGGTATCTTCAGTTTCTTCGGTGAAGACGGTTGTCCATAAGCGGCCTCTAGGCGCTTGCTGGTGTTCCCAGTGTTCGGGTTCCTAAATTTTTATGATTTTTCAAAAATTCGTTTTTTACAAAATACCAATTTTGTGCACATCAGAAAGTGAAAAGTAAGGAAATATGCGAATTTTGAACTACTTTTCACTTTTTGATGTGCACAATTGGGCTCAGAGTTTGTATTTTTTCAAATACCTGATATTCTACCCTTGCCGGTTGTACCCAATAATCATCTTCAGCCTCAGTCATTTCTTTTTCTTCATATTCCCTTCCACTTTCTTTATATTCCTGCTCTTGTTCATAACTTGGTTGTTCATACTTCTTTATATAGGGTGATGCCGACCCACCATATTCCCTCATTCTATCTGGACGGCTCCATTCATCTTCATGCTCTCCTGACACTGGTATCTCCTCCGGCTCTTCTTGATAGTCTTGACTTGGAACCTCTGGTATATATTCAATATCTTGCCTATCTCTTCGATATTCATATGATGTGCCCATGTCTGTGTCATAGCTAGCACTTTGCATTGTTCCATAGCCGCTTTCTTTGTATGGAGAGGTTAGATCACCGGAAGAAGCCATCGAGGTTTGTCTTGAAACACCACTGCTGTCATAAGCATCATAAGATCGTTGGATAGTTTGTTCTTGTGGTAATAATGGCTCGGGGATATTTTCAGGTTGTTGGATTGCTGCGATTTCGGACGGTGTAGGCTCTGGCCATGATAGTTTTCTTGTCTTTGTGCCATCTCTATCATTTAGTTGTTCGTGGACGATTACTAAAATTTTTTTAAAAAAGTTGGGATTTGGTTTTTCAAGAGGCATACATCAAAGGAGGTACCAGATCTGATTCCAGTCTCGACACCACCTTTTTGAGGGGGTAATTGTCAGTTGGTGACATTGTAAGGTGACATAAATTCTCTATCAGTTGGTGAGATAAATCTTTGTCACCAACTGACAATGACAATTAGTTTAGGTGTAATAGGTCCCCCCTACCCTTCCCATATTTACAACAAATAAAATTTAAAACAAAACTCCTAACCCCACTCCTCATAAACATCCTTTCACAAATGACCACGAAACTAAAAAAACTAGTTTCGAGGTCATTTCTTTCTCCCATATAAATACGCATCTTATTCACGTGTGATTCCTCGGAGATTCTTTTCTTGCACTAGGCTTAGGCCTAGACTTAGGCTTATTCCTATGCTTAGACCTAGGCTTAGGCCTAAGTCTAAGCCTAAGCCCTGGTAGAGATTTTATGTCACCAACTGACAATGTCACTAACCTGACATTGTCAGTTGGTGACATAGATTTATGTCACCAACTGACCGTTGCTCTTTTGAGAAGGGGCAAAAAATTTTTCGATTTATCAACTTTTTGCATGATAATCCTAAGCGCTTAGTTTGAAGCATTAAGTTTAGTCTAAAAAGTCCGCCTAAAGGCTTAATTTCCATTCTCTTTGACTAATTTTCCGAACAATTCTCTTATGAATAAGCTCATACACCAATATTTTTACTCAAATTTGCATCTCCTCAAGGATTTTGCACGCAATGTCAATTAGCCCCTAGCATAATTTATGTGCGAAGCTAATTTCAGCTGACAGTTGAAGGGGTTAGTGCCGAAAAAAGAGTATTGATTCTCGTAAATGTGCCAATAAATTTACGAGATTGCACATTTTCAAGTGGAAGTTTGAGAAATATGAGGTGGAGATTTTAGTGCCCGCTAGTGTTATGGATTTTTATGGATGGAGGGAGTAGAATAGCTAGCAGGATTTGGCCAGACTCAAAAAATGGATCCGTGACCCCCAACCCCTTATACCTATTTCCATCCTTATCGACATCGTGCTTCAGAAAATCGGTAATGTTAAATATAAAATCAGAGTTGAAGGAGTCGATTGAATTTGTTATGTTAATCAAATGAGAAAGTACCCTGTTCCCGAACCCAAGTGTCCTGGGTTCCTTGGGTCCTGATGCTTAAAAAAGAGGGCCCCTTTCTGGATTGATCCTCCCAACAATTTAGCCAAAGATTTTTTCTTACCAGCTTGTGCTTGCTGAGGTGGTAGTTTTTGCATTTGACTAGGCATCATCGGGGCTTCCGACATTTCCGCCATCCTCATAACTTTTAAAATTTGCTCCTGTTCTTCTAGAGAAAGGTTGCCTAAACCAAGCTCGTCTATAGAAGGCGTTGTTGGAGTTTTGGAGGGCAGAAGAGGTTTCGGTGGCTCTTGTACAGGTCTAAATTTTTTGGCATATAAAAAATTTGTGTACCTTTTCCAAACCTTTTAGCTTGTTCTGTCCTTAAATCCATCTTAGGTGCACCAGAAACCGGTCTGGGTGCACCTCTCGCCGGTTCTGGTGGTAGTGACGCATCTAACTCTGCACAAGCCATTACAGCCATGATCTTATCCCTTTCTTCTTGTGATAAGTCTTCCAATCCAGGTGGGATTTGAGAAATTTGTGCTGGACTCGGTGGTAGCATCGATTTCGGTGGTGGCATCGATCTCGGACTAGGTGGCATCGATTTCGGAGTAGGTGGACCCATACTCAAACTTGACTGCGATCTTGAAGGTGGTGCACTAGCAGCAACAGTTTTTGCTGGCATCCCTGGGCCTGCATCAATCTCCGCACAAGCCATCACAGCCAAAATCTTATCCCGCTCTTCTTGTGACAAATTCTCCATTCCTGGTGGTATATTTTGTTGTGGTTTTGTCACTTCAGGTATACCCATAGTGGATTGAGATCTAGCTGGCGGTTTTGGTGTTGCCTATAAATTCCATATTTCATTTTTCATATTTCAACTATAAATTTTTTATGCGAAAAACTCATAGCGCTTGAGTGTAAATAAATTAGCCCCATTGGGGACACAAATAATGAGCTTAGCGGATATGTATTTAGGGATCGAATTCAATGGCACTTTGGGAAAAGTCATCAACTAGAATTTGTTTGAAATTAGAAAAA
Source organism: Acrobeloides nanus (assembly GCA_900406225.1). NCBI lineage: Eukaryota > Metazoa > Nematoda > Chromadorea > Rhabditida > Cephalobidae > Acrobeloides > Acrobeloides nanus. Next base: position 63,381 of record OZJO01014947.1, on the reverse strand, counting down.
AAGAGTAAATATATTTGTGTGAATTATTTAGGTTACCAAAAATAACATTTTTACGAAAAATTTGTATTTTAATCAATATAATGGTGTTCGAATCAGGGGTTTTCCGGCCAAATGAACACTGAAACGAATACATACGAATACTGATACATTTGAAAATTTTTTTTACAGTTTTGTAGATAAAAATCCGACGAACATTTTAGGCACAAAACAAAAAATACATATGCATTTTTTATGGGCTAAAAAGTTGTCCGATTAGTATTTGGAAGAAACTTGCAAATCTTTTTCCGAATACTAATCGAACAAGATTTTAGCCCATAAAAAATGCATATGTATTTTTTGTTTTGTGCCTAAAATGTTCGTCGGATTTTTATCTACAAAACTTTTATCTGTAAAAATTTTTTTTTAATGTATCAGTATTCGTATGTATTCGTTTGGCCGGAAAAACCCTGGTTCTAACACAGTCTTATGCTTTCTAGAAAAAAGTATTTAAAGAAAATTAATTTTTGGATTTTTTGTTGAAAATTTAGCAATACAATCAACTCTTGATTTAGTGACCCCCTTCCAAGAATGTTCCGCCAACACGATCAGGCAGGGATGCATTACAAAGGTATAAATACAGTCAAACTCGATTGAGTGACCTCCCCCCCTCCAATTCGATTTAATGACCCCTCCCTGGGGTGTCACTAAATCGAGAGTTAACTGTATAGCACGTTCGAATTTTTGAATGTTGTAATGTTTACTCAATCGTTTCAATACACAGTCTTTTATTTATTCAAGTGATTGATTCAATAAAAAAATTTTCATTGAAGCGATTTATCAAACATTACTAAATTCAAAAAAAATTTGTAAACCTTTCCATCACCATGGCAGCCGAAAAAATGATTTGCATTTTAATCAATATAATGGTATGCGATTATCCATTCTAATGGTTAATAATAAAAGAAAGGTTGTCGTAAAGCTCGATGCGGTGGTCCCCCCCCTCAATTTTGGGTCCATGAGTGCTTGGGTCAGGGGGAGACTCCCCCACCTTCCTTACCGACGTATGATATATTTTATCTCTTACAGAAAGTTAAAATTTTTGGGGAGTGGGGTGTTTGTACACATGTGACTGGCTGTTTCTTTGGTATTAAGGGTAAACTTTGCAGCAGCATCTCCGGAAAAAATTTTTTGAAATTTTTGAAAAAATGACTTTTCTAGGGGTAATTCTAGGGTTTATGCAAAAAAATCGATTGTGCGCATTCCCGAAGCTTGAAAATTCTTCCCTGACCCTGATTTAGGAAAACAAGAGTGTGTATTGAAGCGAAAATATGAAAATTTGTTTCAATACACACACTCTTATTTCCCTGAATCAGAGTCAAGGAAGCATTTTTAAGCTTCGGGAATGCGCGCAATCGATTTTTCGCATAAAATTACCCCTAGAAAAGTCATTTTTGCAAAAATTTCAAAAAATTTTTCGGAGATACTGCTGCAAATTTTACCCCTTTAAGTTTACCCCCCCCCCCTTCATCTTTGGTATTAAAGGGGATCTAAAGTAGGGTCGAGTAGAAAAGTTGTTTAAGAATGACCTTTCTAGGGGTAATTTTGGCTGAAAAATCAAAAAAACACACTCAAAAAATCCAAAAAAATTTCCTTGACTGTGTTTTGAGCATTTTTTGATCTCAAAACCCATGTTTTATTTTGAGTTATAAGCTACACAGTCAAAAAACATGGGTTTTGAGGTCAAAAAATGCCCAAAATACGATCAAGGGAATTTTTTTGAATTTTTCGAGTGTGTTTTTTGGATTTTTCAGCCAAAATTATCCCTAGAAAGGTCATTTTTAAAAGTTTTTCTACTCGACCCTACTTTGGACCCCCTCCCCTTTTTTAGGCCAAGGTCCAAATCCCTGATCGTACCAAAATTTTTTTGCCTTTTATGGAATTTTTTTTATAAAAAAAATAAAATATCGCTTACCATCAAATTCGATCCAATCTGCGTCAAATCACCGGTAGAGGCAGCATGTTGAGCAACTTGAGCCGCTTGTGCAGCTTTCGTACCCAGCTGCTCCGTAGCCTCTTTAGCACTTTTCAGTGCACCTGACGCCAATTTCGAAAATCCACCAAAACCAAATCCAGATTTTCCAGAACTAGAACCAAACATGTTTGAGCTCGAAATAGAAGGCACGTTAGTCAAATTTTCTTCTTTAGTACTAGTTACAAAATTTAGGCCATCGGAGGTAGAGTTAGAGAATTCCGGTAATTTTGCGGCAAAAACGGCTTCTTCCTCCTCATCGAGTTGCCTATATTTGGAGGCATTTTCTTGGCCGACAGCTGTGTGGCGTGTCCTCGGATCTCCCTCTTCTTTGCGCAAAACGTTGACAAATGGATCGATTTTACGCTGGTGGGTTGTTCCGCCTTCGGCTAATGCCGCAGGCATAGCTTGTGATGAGACATTGGGGCTTTCATGGAGACACGTGAGTTCATCTTTTTTAGTTTCTCCAACAACACTATGGCCAACAAACAGACTTGGACTTTCGGCAGCTTGGAGATGTTGACTAGGCTCATTGGCTTGCTGCCAATTTAATGTATTTGGAGTAATTTCAGACTCCGCTGAAGGTAAAGGAGTTAGATCTTGTGGAGGTTTCCCATCGTCTTGGGTAGTTATGGAAGGTCTCGAAGTACGACGAGGAGCTGCAAAAAAATTTGTTTATTAACAAAAAAAGGATTTAGCACAACTTCAAGTGAAACTAAAGTTTTTACAGAATTTTAATCAAATGTAATTGTATGATCCAAAAAACAGGATTTTTGCGATTTTTCAAAAATTTTAAATTTTTTAAGTTTTTTTCGAAAATAGCTCCATATGGGGGTTTTAAGCTAGAAATCAATTTCGCGGATTATCAAACCATGAAAACGATTCCCTTAAAGGGGATGCAAATTAGGGCCCTTTTTCTAAAAAAATTTTTTTGAAAAATGACCTTCTAGGGGTAAAAATAAAGTGAAAAATCGATTGCGCACATCCCTTCGCGTGAGAATGCTTCCTTCACCTTGTTTTCGCGAAAATAGCACTATTCTCTTTGACGTTTGGAATTATGCAAATTTTAAGCAAACGTGAAATAGTGCTATTTTCGCGAAAACAAGGTGAAAGAAGCATTTTCACGCAACGGGGATATGTGCAATCGATTTTGTCACTCTATTTTTACCCCTAGAAGGTCATTTTTCAAAAAAAATTTTGGAGAAAGCCCTAATTTGCACCCCTTGTAAGGCGTATATATATTGAATAGCCTTTTAAGAAAAAATTGAAAAATATCGAAAAGTCGACAAAAATCGAAAAAAGTGGATCTCCAGGTTTCACTGTAATACGGCATTCCAAGGTTAGTCTCGAGGACAAGTTAGTTTCTGATTGATAAGTTAATCCTAGCTTGACAAATTAGTCCCAAAGATGACAAGTTAGTCCCGCTATATACGGGAATAGTCAAAACAGCTATGGCGGTGACTGGGGCTAGACATAATTTACTACCTTGTCATCTTATTACTACCTTGGCACCAGCCTGTCTAAATGGTAGTAATGCTACTACCCTGTCATCCAATGTTGTCATTGATATTATGTTAATTTATCCTCTGAACTAACGTCACTATTGGACTAACTCGTCCCCATGACTAACTTGACTATATTGAAACAACTTGTCCCACGGTGGCCCGATTTTAAGTTAAAGGGATCGAGAAATGTTGCCGGTTTGTAGGTTCACCTAAAACTTTAAAGTCTTATATCTCGGCGGGGCAGAGGTTTCAGAAAAAATCGCTCAATAAAAAGTTTGCATTTTACCTCAATTACAAAATGTAAAAAGAATTATCGAAATCGGATTAGTCTTCGAAGAGCTGGAGACTTTTGAAGTTGGATATCGTAGATTCGAGTTTTTCAACGACGTAAACTTGGAAGTTAAAGTTTTCGGTCAAAAGAAAGGTTTCAGAAAAAATCGCTTACTACAAAATTAGTATTTTGTTTGGGGAATAAAATGCAAAAAGAATTTCTGGATTTCGATTTACCAGTGAGAAGTTAGAGATTTTTGAAGTTGAACCTACAAACCGGCAACATTTCTCGATCCACTTGTGCCACCGTGGTCCCCAAACCCACATTACCCACTTGCCATATTAAATTTTTTGATAAATCTTACATTTAATAAGCTGTTGAAACTCTTCTTCATCATCTATTTCTAATGACCTATTCATCTGTTCTAGTTGCTCTTCATACCACTTTATCGTCTTAATCGTTGTCGAATCCTCTTGTGCAGTCCAATCATTAGCCATATCATAATCACTCGGCTCTCTTTCCACGATTGGTTCTTGCAATGTGCCTTTTCTTGCTTCACCACTAGTATCACTATCATAATCCGAAGTTGAATGATAGTGAAAATCGGGGAGGAAAGGATTCGTTTGGTATTCTTGGTATTCTGGTTCAGCTTGGTTATATTTGGGAGACTCTTCTGTATAAGAGTAATCAGTTTGTTCAAAGTCCTCTGCTAGTCTTTTGATGCTTTCGATATGATCGATTTCTTCTTTTGTTAATTCTTCTTCAACTGGCTTGGTCATAGCTGCAAGATCTTGTTCCTTAAAGGATTTTTCTGAAACATCTGAAGTTTCTTCCTCGAATGATTGATCCATATCAGCACCGGAAGTTGAACTTGAAGATTCGTTTTCAGACGTCGCTTTTTCATCATCCGGTGAAAGAGGTTGATCAAATGAGTCTTGTTTTTGATTATCTTCTAGTATTGTACCTTCATTTTTGGCAAAAAAGATTGGTGACACAGATTGCTGTTCCATTGGAACCCACAATGCTGTTCCTGATTCTTCAGCTAGTCTTTTCACTCGTTCTATATGCTCAAGTTCTTCAGATGTTAACTCGATTTCTTGTCTTTTTTCTTCTATTTGAGCAACATATTTTTGCTCCTCTTCTCGAATAGGTGATTCAAGAAGCGGTGATGACCCTTCATATCCCATAGGCTGCTCAAAAGATCTATCGAACGATGAATCGACTTCTACATCTGCGCCCGAAGTTGCTTCGCTTAAAGCTTCTTGGTCTATATCTTCCGGAGAAGAGACTCTTGGGCTTCTTTTTTCAAAAGAGCCTTCTTCAGCTAGCTTCTTGATATATTCAATATGAGCCAATTCGTCAGCTGTTAGCTCAAAATCGATTTGTGGTGGTGGGATTTTGAAGGTTTCACTGGTTGATTGTGGGAAAGCTTGTGTTTTCCATGATGTCGGCTCGGATGGAAACTCTCCTGCCAACTTGTTGATTTTTTCGATATGCTCAAGTTCTTCTTGTGTTAACTCAACTTCATGCTTCTTTTTCTCTACTTGTGCCGACAGTGGTTCTTCAATCTGTTTCTTCGTTGGCAAAGTAGGAATTTTTATATCAGCAACTTCTGTTATCTGCTTTCCAATGTTTGTGGTAACATCTTTGAGCTCTTTCAGTTTTCCTAAGCCAAATTTTGAGATTGCAAATGGTTTGGTCTCCTTCTTTTGAGTGGCTTCAAAATTTGGTTGCAGCTCTTGCTCTGCGATGGCTGTGATTCGTTGAATATGTTGAAGCTCTTCTTCTGTCAATTCTGGTTGTGTTGAGCTTGATGTTGTAGTTGATTGGGCTTGATAGGTCATGTCCAAGTTAGCTAGCTCATTAATTTTTCGAATATGCTCTAGCTCTTCTTGACTAAGTTCAGTTGTAGATGGTTTCTTGAGTGATGTCTGTGGAGGTAAAACAGGTTTGATTGGTATTGGTGGAAACTCTTGTTCAGCTAGAGAAGAAATCTTTCTTATGTGCTCCATTTCCTGTTCAGTAAGACCATCAGTTGGTGGCTTTTGCATTTTTGCAACAGGAGGCTTTGATGTTGGTACAAATTCTTGTTCAGCCAACGCGGAAATCTTTCTAATATGCTCCATTTCCTCTTCCGTAAGATCATCAGTTGGCTTTTCCACTTTTCTAACAACAGGTAACTCTTCTGGAAGCAGTGTTGGTACAAATTCTTGATCAGCTAACGCGGAAATCTTTCTTATGTGCTCAAGCTCTTCTTCTGTAAGCTTTTCTTCTTGTTTCATTGGTGTTTGCTCAATATGTGAAGATCTTCTTGAAACGTGTGTCACTTGCTCATCCATTTGCGCCAACTCATTTATCTTTTTTATATGCTCTAGCTCGCTTTCAGTCAGTTCTATCTGTACTGAAGCACTTTTATAATCTTCTACAACTCTGGACTCTTTCCTACTTGGCGGCGCTGATGTCAACACTGTGTTTTCAGCATCTTCTTCCGCCATCTGCTGGATTTTCATAATATTCTCAAGTTCTTCTTGAGTCAGAGCTTCATATTCTGGCGTTGAACTAGTCATAGATGTTTCTAGCTCCACTGGTATTGGCTCAAACATCTCGGGTGGTTGTCGACTTGCTTGTTCTTCCTCAGGTATTCTTTCAATACCTTCTGGTGAAGCCAACTGAATTTGTATAGTCGTAACAGAGTGATATGATATTGTTTTGGAACGTGGTCGTTCATCAGTGTATGTTTCAGTTTCTTGTGAAATTTCTCTCTCCAATCTTTTCACAGCATCGATTAAATCATGAATCTTTTGGAATTCATCCGTTTCTACCTCTTCTTCACTAATCTTGTGCAACTTTTCAAAATTTTCTTCCATTTTAGGTTTATCTTCACTCCATTCAGCTTGATAACTTGATATATTAGCCGGTGGAGTTTTGATAACAAATGGTGCTTGTCTGGCTTCGACTTTATGTAAAATCTCTTCAATGTGCTTCTTTTCCTCATCTTCAAATTCATCAAATTCATGCACGCTAACCATAGCCGATGAACTTCTTCTTGATTGATGTGGTGTTGTTGTGCCAGGACTTCGACTAGCCGCAGCCAAAACTTTTAATATGTGTGCCTTTTCTTCTTCTGATAAACCTTCCAGTGCTTCCATGGGTAATTTAATCGGAGAATCTGATAGTCTAGATTCTTTGATGATAGAAGGAGGTCTAGGTGTTTCCCCGATTTCACTAATATTCCCAATACTTTTAGATTCGATCGAAGAGCGTCTGCTTTCAGAGCGCTGGGAATCTCCTCGTTCTATTTTGGTTGGGGTAGTTCTTGATTGGAGATAAGCCATGGCGGATTTAGGACGATCTGAAGATCGACGGCGAAAGAAAGAGATAAAGCTCATGGTAAAGCCTTCTTTGATTTCATCTACTTTTTCGACGCTGTAGCCAACATCTTCTTCTGGTGGGTGTACGTGGACTCTAAAATAATTTTTTAAATATATTTCAAAACGAAAATCCTTTTTCATGTAACATTTTATACTTTTTTTGTAACATTTTCGACGGTATTTTTCTTGTAACATTTTTACTTTTTTTAGGCTTAGGCCTAGATTTAGGATTAGGCCTAGGGTTAGACCTGGGCATAGGCTTAGGCCTGGGCCTAGGCTTAGGCTTAGGCCTAGGCTTAGGCTTAGGCCTAGGCTTAGGCCTAGGCTTAGTCCTGGGCCTAGGCTTAGGCCTAGGCTTAGTCCTGGGCCTAGGCTTAGTCCTGGGCCTAAGCTTAGGCAAAGGCTTAGGCTTAAGCCTAGGCTTAGGCCTAGGCTTAGGCCTAGACTTAGGCCTAGGCTTAGGCTTAAAAATGTTACAAAAAAAGTAAAAAATGTTTGCGCCTGTCGGCGCGAAAACATCATAATGAGGGACCAAGGTGATTTTTGAAGACTTTTTGAAAAAATCGAAAAAACCTTGATTTCCTCTTTATGTTTTTGTCCTAAATTTTGGAAAATTTTCGAAAAAACAAGGTAGAGACCAAGTTAAATTTTTGAAAATTTTTCGAAGCGAACCCCCGCTCTATGCCACTGCCTGGAACCGGTCCCCAGTATGGCATCTTATCAAATGTCGTTTATATGTAATTTTATTTCTTAAACCTACCTCTTTTCTTTTTCTTCATCTTCCTCTTCCGAATCCGTTATACCCTCACCAGGGAACAATAAATCATAATCTTCATCAAAATATCTAGCTCTTGGATTCTTAGCGTTAGCAATTTTATCACATAGATCAATAGCTGCTAGCTCTGCGATTTCTTCCGTCAATCGTTGCGCGTAATAATTCAATTTGATCATAAAATCAATATTGCATAACTCATAACCTTCTCCAGCTATAACATATCGCTCACATTCTTCATATGGATTTTTAGAGGATCTTCGTTCTCTGTGCTTCTTTGGCGGCTTTTGTAGAATAGGTACTTCAAAAGTTTGTGTTGTCATCGGTTTTTCTTCACTGACCAGCGTCGAATCATACGTAAATATTTCTCTAGGCTCTTCAATCGTAATGCCTTTAATCGGTGTGATCGGTGATGGTGAACAAATTGATTTCAAATTTTCTGAGGTGCAGACCACACTGATTGAAGCTCTGGATGCCATTGAAGATCTTGATGCTTTTCTAGATTCAAGAGGCACTTCATCATGGTCGCTATGAGACATGGATAGACCACGTTGAAGTTCTTTAGATAAACCTTTCTTCAATTTATCAGTATAAGAAACAGTGGTCATACTAAAGCGTTTAAAAGCATAATCCTGCCTAGATTTAGTAAGCGTAGGTGGNATGAGACATGGATAGACCACGTTGAAGTTCTTTAGATAAACCTTTCTTCAATTTATCAGTATAAGAAACAGTGGTCATACTAAAGCGTTTAAAAGCATAATCCTGCCTAGATTTAGTAAGCGTAGGTGGACAAGATTCTCGTCGACTGGGGTGATATTGTTCACTTTGGCTGGGGTTAACTTCCGTTTCGTGTGTAACACTCATCTGGGAGTTTGAGTTGGCTAATTCGGACTCTGCTAATTGTTGCACTCTCGCTATGTGTTCGATTTCTTCTTGAGTTAACTCTATTGGTGGTTTTGTGGGCTCATGCCCAGTCATTATAGCATACTCGTTTAATTGGATCGATGGTCTTGGAGCGGTTAACGGTGTGGCTTCAAAAGATGATTCTTCAGCTAGTTTGAGGATTTTTTCAATATGGTCTAGTTCTTCTTGTGTTAGTTCAATTTTGTCAGATTTTTGAGGCTCAAAAGTGTCTTCTTCAGGTATTGGAGATTCTGCTAGAATGGGTGAAGATCGTCCATATCCCATCGGCTGTTCAAACGACTTATCTAGTGAAGAATCCAGTTCGGTGTCGGCTCCAGAAGTTTCACTTGAAGATTGACGTTTTTGAGCATATTCTTCTGCTGCCGATTCGATTTTTCGAGTTTCTGGTAGCTGACCAACTTTTGGTGTTGCTTCAAATGAAAATTCTTCGGCTAGTTTGCGAATTTTTTCAATATGGTCTAGTTCTTCTTGTGTTAGTTCAATTGTGTCAGATTTTTGAGGCTCAAAAGTGTCTTCTTCTGGTATTGGAGATTCTGCTAGAATGGGTGAAGATCGTCCATATTCCATCGGCTGTTCAAACGATCTATCTAGTGAAGAATCTATTTCATTGTCAGCTCCTGAAGTTTCACTTGAAGATTCAGCTGCTGTTTCAGTTTTCTGAGTTTCCTGTGTAAGGCCTACTGGCGTTGCTTCGAATGAAGATTCTTCCGCTAGTTTTCTAATACGCTCGATGTGATCCAATTCTTCTTGTGTGAATGTTATCTCTGTCGCGGCATTGTGCAAATTCGTGGTCTCGGCTTCCTCTGGGATAGGCATTTCAACTTGCTTAGAAGAGGTTTTATCATAACCGGGATGGTATTCAAATGAGCGATCCAAAGAAGAATCCAGTTCATTGTCAGCGCCAGACGTCTCACTTGAAGATTCTTTTCTAGAAACTTCTTCCATCTCTACGGCACCATTTTGGCGTTCAAATGAACTTTCTTCAGCTAGTCGTTTTATTCTTTCGATTGAAGACTGGTGTTGTAATGGATCTTTCTCCTTAGGCCCAACTGGCTTCCACATGGTAGTAAACTCTGATTCTTCTGCCAAACGTCTGATCTTTTCAATATGCTCTATTTCTTCTTGAGTTAGTTCGATGTCCTTCTTTTCTTCCTGTACGAAAGTTTCTACATCAACAGGAAAATTTTGCGCTTCTTCTTCTGGTATTTTCGAAACTTGTTGAATAAATGGCAAGTCTTCAAAATTCTTTGTCTGGTCAAAAGAATAATCTAATGAAGAATCTTGTCCGATGTCGGCACCAGATGTTTCACTGGATGCTTCACTTTTATAAACTTCTGCATCTTCACTTTCAAGTGGGTTCAAAAATCTATTATCCCACTCTTCAGATGATTTTTGAGCTTCTTCGATAGACAAAATTTCTTGTTCTGGTTTTGATGAAACCGCTTGTTCTATTTGGCTGTCTTGAGCTGGATTCCATGCCATTGTTTCAAATGATGAATTTTCTGCCAGTCTCTTGATTCTCTCAATGTGATCTAGTTCTTCTTGAGTTAGTTCGATTTCTTGTTGTATCTCTTGAACAATTGCTACTTTTTCATCACTCATTGATTTTGGCAACTCTTCTTCTTGTATTGGTGATTCAATCAGAATTGGAGAAGAGCGGTCATAAGCTATTTGTTGATCAAACGATCGATCTAGTGAAGAATCGACATCAAGATCAGCTCCAGAAGTTTCGCTTGAATAGTGTTCTTCAATAGATGCTTCTTCGACTGGCTGTTGTGCTTCAAACTCTTCTTGGTTAAGCTCTTCCTGACTAAATCCTTGATCAAGCTTTTTCGGGATAGATTCTTCATCAAGATTTTCTTTTGTAAGCTCCGATTCTTGAAATTTGTCTTCAAATCGAAGGTTTGACTCGAAATTTATATCCTCTTCTTCTTTTTCTGGGATAGAATCTTGCTCGATAAGTGAGAGTTCAGGCATTGTTGTTTGCTCAAATGAAGAATCAGCGTTGATATCAGCTCCAGAAGTTTCACTTGATGTTTCTGCTTCTGGTTCAAATTCCATAGGAGATATTGGTGAAGCTAATCTAGGCTCCTCTTCTTGGCTTTCTTCGATTTTTGTGGCATATTCCATTTCTGCTGCTTCTGAGGGAACATCTTCCTGAGGCTTGTCTATGACTCTTTCTTGAATCTGATGTTCGAAACCTTGTCTAGACGATATTGGCATCCACATATTTTCGAATGAAGTTTCTTCCGCTAACCGTCTTATCCTCTCAATATGTTCTAGTTCTTCCTCGGTTAGCTCTACCTCACTTTTCTTGTCTTCGATTTTTGCAATTATTGGTAATTCTGGCCTAGGTGGGGGCATTGCTTGTTCTTCTGGCATAGATGGCTGCTTGGTGAACGAAGTTGGTTCATGGATAGGGTGTTCCAATGACTGATCAAATGACACATCAACTTCTTCATCAGCACCAGATGTTTCACTTGATTTTTCATCCTTGGATTCATCAGGTGAAGCAATTTCTGGAACATCGAACCATCTGGGTTGAGAAAATGGCTGCTCGATTGTTTGTTCAACATCTGGTTCATGTGGCGACATATACGAATCTTCAAATGGCTGTAAGTTTGAGACCGATGAAGATGGTAACCAAGATTCTTCAGCCAAGCGCTTGATTCTTTCTATATGTTCAAGTTCTTCTTGTGTTAATTCCACTTCTTGTATTGCCTCAGCTGATTTAGCAACTAGAGTTTGCTTATTGTTTGCTTCTGGTATGGCTGTTTCTGGAAGATCAAACCATCTTGGTTGAGAAATCGGCTGCTGGATTATTTGTTCGTCATCTGGTTCATGCGGCGGCATATACGAATCTTCAAATGGCTGTAAATTTGAGACTGATGAAGATGGCAACTCAGATTCTTCAGCAAAATGTTCAATATGTTCAAGTTCTTCATTTGCTTCTACTAAACCATAGTGTGGAAGTTGTTTTTCTTCAACTTTTTGTATAGCTTTTTCTTGAACATCGAACCACCTTGGTTGAGAAACTGCCTGGTGCTCAAATGAAGAATCAAGTTCAACATCCGCACCAGATGTTTCACTTGATTTCTCATGTTCAGATTCAATCGGCGAAGCAATCTTTGGCTCTTCAGAAGAAGCTGATTCAGAAAACCACCTAGGAACTCTTTTATCTTGATCGAATTCATTTTGTTGATTTTCATCATCTTGTTGTGGTTGAATAAGTGAAACAAATTTGGGTTGTGTTTCTTCTTGACTGACTGGAATAAATTCTTCTTCCGCCAAAGCCGCGATTTTCTTTATATGCTCTAGTTCTGCTTCAGTAAGCTCTGACTGTGGAGCAATCATTGGTTTTTCTAAAGCCCTATCCTCGGCTGGAATAAATTCTTCTTCTGCCAAAGCAGCGATTCTCTTGATATGTTCTAGTTCTTCTTCAGTTAGCTCTGGCTGTGGAGCAATCACTGGTTCTACTGGAGCGATTTTCTCGACAGGCTTAAACTCTTCTTCTGCCAAGGCAGCGATTTTCTTGATATGTTCTAATTCTTCTTCTGTCAGTTCATGAGCTAAACCCTCCGGTTCTACCTTTTCTTCAGGATACGCATCAACGATCTCATTTTCAAGGTGAATAGAAGGCTTTCTCTCGATTCTTGTCATTTGTATGTCAATTTCGGCCATTTGTTGAATTTTGAGTATGTGATCAAGTTCTTCTTGAGTTAGTGGTACTTCTGTAGACGTTTCAGATTTTGATGCGCCTACATCTAGAATTTCTACTGGTTTTTGTTCTGAAAAAGATATCTGGCGAGCTTCATCTGGATGTTCAAAAGATTGATCGAGTGAAGAATCTACACCAGCATCTGCTCCTGAAGTTTCACTTGAGGCTTCTGATTCTGATTTTTGTCCATAGTCTATTTGGCCTTCAAAAGATAATGGCGAAGCAAATCTAGGGGCTTCGAGCTCATCTTGAACCGAGATTTGAGATTCTTTGCTCAAATGGTATGCTTCAAAAGATGTTTCTTCTGCCAGGCGTTTAATTCTTTCAATATTTTCTAGTTCATCTTGGGTTGATTCAACTTCTTGTTTTTGTTTTTCAACTTCTGATAGCATGCTTGGCTGTGAGGTTTCTGATTCTTTAATCATAAATAGTGTTTCGGAAGTCTGTGCTGGTGCTTCTTGTTGATCAAACGACTGATCTACCAAAGAATCGACATCAATATCAGCACCAGATGTTTCACTCGAAGCTTCAGAACTCTCTTCTATAGGCACAGGAATAGGTTCCACGAACAAATCACCTTCTTCGATTGTTGTTTGTGGGATTTGTCCAGCTTCGTTAATATACAACGTTTCTTGAGCTACTTTTGAAGGCATAGGCTTTAAAAAGACAGTTGCTTCTTCTAATTTTGCTACAGGAATCCTTTCACTATGTGCTACTTCAAGAATGAATGGCTCATCAGATAATTTTACTGGAATTTGTTCACCATAAACCTCTTCCATGGCATATTGTTCGGGAATTAATATTTCTTTTTCCATTTCTTGATAAGATCCTGTGTCTGATAGAGCTTGGATGGAAGCATTTCTAAAATTTATTTTAAAAGGTGGCTCAAAGATTAGATTTTTGTGATTTTTAAGATATTTTTCAAATTTTTTACAGGGTTAGTATTTTGGGCCATCCTGTAAAAAAATCAATTTTTTATCCAAACACTTACTCATTATCTTCACCCAAAGCTTTGATTTTCTCGATCTGCTCCATCCTCTCTTGTGCTAGTTCAACTTCAAGTATCTTTTGTTCGATATACCTAGCCACCGGAGACTCCGAATGTTCATAATCTTCTTCTTCTTGTATCGGGGATTCTGCCAAAATCGGTGAAGATCTATCATATATTAAAGTCTGATCAAATGACCTATCAAGTGAAGAATCTTCCTCGTTATCAGCCCCTGAAGTGTTACTCGAACTTTCATACTCAATATTCTCTTCTTGTTCTTCGATTTGTTCAATCCCGACAGGGGTATCCAACTGGGGCCGATCGAAGGAACCATAATTTGCTACTACGGAAATCTTTTTGTTTCTTATAGGTTCGATTTCTTCGATAGTTTGTTCAATTTCTTGAGATTCAACAATGTCTTCTTCCTCACTACTTTCATATAGTTCTTGCTCGAACTTCGATCGATCATCGAAGTGACTGGTTGATGGATAGATCTCAGATTTTGCTTCAGCAGATAACACCTCTCCCAGGAGTTTCATTTTTGCAATATGCTCTTGTGTTATTTCGTCAAATTTGTTCCTCTCTGTTAATAAATGGTGTTTTTCTTCCACATCTTCTTGACTTAGAAAACTTTCATCTGGATAATCATGGTCATATTCAGCATTTTCTTCTTGTTCATCAATTTGTAATGGGGTTTCCAATTGGGCTCGATCGAAAGAGCCATAATTTGCTACCATGGAGATCTTTTTGTTTCCTATGGATTTTACCAAGGGTTGTTCATAAGATTGATCTATAGAGGAATCAACTTCTATGTCAGCCCCGGAAGTTTCGCTACTAGCAGTTTCTATCTCAAAATCTTCTTGTGTTGGAGAAGCCCATCTCGGATGTTCTTCTGGGCTCTCTGCGCTATCTTTTAGAGTTGTCTTTACTTCTTCTTGTTCATCAGCTATTTCTTTTGGCTGCCTATACATCTCTTTTGGTGAGAGAGATGAAGAAGGAAACCATGATTCTTCAGCCAAGCGCTTGATTCTTTCTATATGTTCAAGTTCTTCTTGTGTTAACTCCACTTTTTGAGTTGCCTCAGCTGATTTAGCATCTAGAGTTTGCTTGTTGTTTGCTTCTTCTATTGCTGTTTCTGGAAGATCGAACCATCTGGGTTGAGAAAATGGCTGTTCGATTGTTTGTTCGGCATCTGGTTCATGCGGCGGCATATACGAATCTTTAAATGGCTGTAAATTTGAAGATTCTTCCGCTAACTGTCTTATCTTCTCAATATGTTCTAGTTCTTCCTCGGTTAACTCTACCTCACTTTTCTTTTCTTCGATTTTTGCAATTATTGGTAGTTCTGGCCTAGGTGGGGGAATTGCTTGTTTTTCTGTCATAGATGGCTGCTTGGTGAACGAAGTTGGTTCATGGATAGGATGTTCCAATGACTGATCAAATGACACATCAACTTCTTCATCAGCACCAGATGTTTCACTTGATTTTTCATGCTCGGATTCATCAGCCGAAGCAGTTTCTGGAAGATCGAACCATCTGGGTTGAGAAAACGGCTGCTCGATTGTTTGTTCGGCATCTGGTTCATGTGACGGCATATATGAATCTTCAAATGGCTGTAAATTTGAGACCGATGAAGATAGTAACTCGGATTCTTCAGCAAAACGCTCAATATGTTCTTCTTCATTTGCTTCTACTAAGCCATAAAGTTGTTTTTCTTCAACCTCTGGTATAACTTTTTCTTGAATATCGAACCATCTTGGTTGAGAAATTATCTGTTGCTCAAATGAAGAATCAACTTCGACATCAGCTCCAGAGGTTTCACTCGATTTTTCGCCCTCGGATTCAATCGGAGAAGCAATTTTTGATGCTTCAGAACTTGATTCAGAAAACCACCTATGAACTCTTTTTTCTTGATCTAACTCATTTTGTGAAATTTCATCTTCTTGTTCAGCTGGTGGAATGTATGACACTTGTTCAACTGATGGGATGTATGGAACTCCTGATTTGTCAGCTAACTGTTTGACATATTCAATATGCTCCAACTCTTCTTGGGTCAATTCTTGTCTTGTTTCTTCAACTTTTGGAACAAAATCGATGTTTTCTTCGGGTTCTGGTTTCCTTTCTTCTGATTCTGCTTTCTTTTCGTCACGTTTTGGTAGTAAAGATGGTATCATAGGAAGTGTTGATTCGGCTACTTCTGTGATTTGTTTTCCTATATTGCTAGTAACATCTTTGAATATACCAAAACCAAATTTTGGTAGGAAAAATGCCGTTGTTTCTTTGATGGCTGGAATTTCGGTTCCTTCTGTCATTTCCTCGCTTTTGAACTCTTCACTTATTTTCTCAATCACCCCTTCTTCTTGATCTTGAACTTTTTCTGCCATCGTATCTTTTAGCTCAATATCGAACAATTGTTCTTCATCATCTTTTGGAAATTTGAACTTTATCTTTTTATGAAGTGCTTCAGTTTCAATTGGAAAAGATTCTGTATCATCTACCCACTCTTGTAAATCCATTGGAGTAGCTGGGCGGACTTCAATTTCTGGAACAAATAAAGAAGATTTCGGTACTTCTTCCCTTTCTTTTATTTTCGGTAGAATTTGTGTATTTTGTTCTTCAATCTGAGCAAGTTCAGTTATTTTTCGAATGTGCTCTAGTTCTTCTCCAGTTAGCTCAAATTCTTGCGATTGTTTGGGCGTTGAAGACACGCTCACAATTTCTGACGGCACTTCAACAATTTTAGTTACTGAAGTTGGCATAGCTTGAAATTCTTGCTCAGCCATTTGTTGGATTTTTAGAATATGTTGAATTTCTTCTTGAGACAAAACATTTTCTGGGAAATGAGAAATTTCAGCTGGAGTTTCATCTTGGAACTTCATCGGAATTTCATCTTCTTCTGGAAATTTGAACTTTATCTTTTTAGGAAGCGCTTCAGTTTCATTTGGAAAAGATTCTGTATCATCTACCCACTCTTGTAAATCCATTGGAGTAGCTGGGCGGACTTCAATTTCTGGAACAAATAAAGATTTCGGTACTTCTTCCTCCCTTCCTTTTATTTTCGGTAGAATTTGTGTATTTTGTTCTTCAATCTGAGCAAGTTCAGTTATTCTTCGTATATGCTCTAGTTCTTCTCCAGTTAGCTCAAATTCTTGCGATTGTTTGGGCGTTGAAGGCACTTCAACAATTTCATTCACTGAAGTTGGCATAGCTTGAAATTCTTGATCAGCCATTTGTTGGATTTTCTGGATATGCTCAATTTCTTCTAGCGTTAGAACTTCAAATTCTTGTGAAGATTTCGATGGTTTTTTCTCTATTTCATTTTCATCTGTTTCGTTGTCATATGGGAATTTGAACTTGATTTTTCTCTGTGCTAGATCTTCAATTTCATCTGGAGTTGGGGATATTGGGGCTTCATCTTGAGGCTCTTCTGTTTCGAACATATTGATTGGTGTGGCCGGTCGAATTTCAATATCAGGCACAAACAAGGCATGAACTGGTGTAGCCGGTCTAATTTCTATACTTGGTATGAATAAAGAAGTCGATTTTTCTGGTTTTGTGGCTGTTTCAAGCTTGTCTTCATCTTTTTGTAATAATTTTGTAGCATCCCGAAGATCATAAATCTTTTGGAGTTCATCTAGTCCAACTTCAGAAATCTCAGATGACCGTTCCGGATAACCTTGCCCATCCATCGGATAAATCTCTGTATAAGATGGCTCTTGATCTTCTAAAACTGGTGATGATTGATGATAAGAATGTTCAAAAGAAGAATCAATTTCTATATCAGCACCAGATGTTTCACTTGATGCATATTCTGGTTCAGATTCAACTTGTTCACTAGCTAGGGGAGTCACGGCTTGTTGTTCTTGAAGAGCTTGTTGTTGTTCTTGAAGACCATGTTCAATTTTTGATGCCATGAGAAAAGATTCTTCGAATGAAGATTCTTCGGCTAGCCTTCTAATTCTTTCAATATGATCAAGTTCTTCTTGAGTTAGCTCTATTTCTTTTTTCATGTCTTCAATGGATATAGTAGTTGTTGGTTCCTCTTCTAACACTGAATTGTCTGCCCGATCTTCCATTATGCCTTGATCGTCCAACGCTTTGTTAAAATCTGGTGTTTGCTCAAACGCTTTTTCTAAAGAATTATCGACTTCATCAACTTCATCAGCTCCAGAAGTTTCACTAGAAACTGGTGATGGTGATGCAAATCTGGGGATTTCTTCATTTTCCCATTTTTGTTCATCTACCACTGGACTTGATTCAACAACTGTATAACTTGATGGATCAATCTTCTCGACTTCATCAGCCCCAGAAGTTTCACTAGAAACCGGTGATGGTGATGCGAATCTGGGGATTTCTTCATTTTCCCATCTTTGATCAACTTCCACTGGTTCTGAGTCCACAATAGCATAATCAACCGTCTTCATTTTTACAAAGTCATAAGCTCCAGGAATTGTACTCGGCGCTGGAGATGGTAGTACAAATTTCGGGATATCTTCATATCTTTGTTCATCTACCACTGGACTTGATTCAACAACTGTATAACTTGATGGGTCAATTTTCTCGACTTCTTCTGCACCAGAAGTTTCACTAGAAACCGGTGATGGTGATGCAAATCTGGGGATTTCTTCATTTTCCCATCTTTGATCAGCTTCCACTAGTTCTGATTCAACAATACCATAATCAATCGATTCAATTTCCCTGTCTTCATCTGCTCCCGAAGTTTCACTTGATGGTGATTTTGAAACTGTTCTTGGATGTGCATCAGCTTCAATAGTTTCACCAGTTTTTATTTCGAATGACTCTGATTCAACAATTTCATACCCACTTGGTACAGAATCAAATGTTGCCTCTTTTTCTTGTACTTTTGGAGGTGCTGGTCTGGGTGGTGGTTGAGGTTTTGTTACATAAATAGTCGGAGAAAATGTTAGATCTTCGGCAGTACTAGTTGTTTCTATCGGTGCTTCTTGGTAATAGCCATCTCCAAGGTCTGCTGATAGTGCTGATGTTAATCTCGGTTTTTTGGAGGAAGTACTCGGAATTTCTACAGAAGATGATTCAACTATAGAATAGTCATATCGCGAAGGTTCATATGATTCTTCAAGGTCACATTTCATATTCTCTATTATGGCAAATTCATCATGCTCTTGGTCGACATGAGAATCAGCGTCAGAAGTTTCACCAGAAGATTCTCGTTTGAACAATGCCTGCTCTGGTTGAACTTTTATTTCCTCTGTTGGTTTTGTAATGACGGTATCCAATGCATCAGCTTCTGCTAGTCTTTTTATTCTTTCGATATGCTCAAGCTCTTCAGGAGTAAGCCCAATGGGTTGTTGCTGCAATGGCTCCATGAATTTCGGCTTCTCGGTCTGGATTTGTGTTTCAAATGAAGATTCTTCTGCTAAGCGCCTGATTCGCTCTATATGCTCTAGCTCTTTTTCTGTTAGCTCATCTACACTTTTTCTTATTGTTGGTGGTTCTGGTCTAGGTGGAGGTATGACTTTTACTTCTGATGTGGATGGTTGTTTGGTCAATGAAATTGGTTCATGGATAGGATGTTCCAATGACTGATCAAACGATAAATCAACTTCTTCGTCAGCTCCAGATGTCTCACTAGACGCTTCACTTGGCTCGATGGGTGAAGCAAGTCTGGGCTGCTCTTCTTCTTGATCAAGTTCAGTGGGTCTCAATGGAACAAATCCTTCAAATGAAGATTCCTCAACCAGATGCTTGGGTGAAGCGAATCTAATCTCTTCTTTTTCTTGATTAAGTTCTGAGGGTCTCCACGGAACAGATGCTTCAAATGAATTTTCTTCAGCCAAGCGCTTGATTCGTTCTATGTGGTCTAGCTCTTCTTGAGTTAAAGTAGCTTCTACCAGTTTTTCTTTCGGTAATTCCGGCCTAGGTGGGGCTTCAGATTTTTCTTCTGGTATAAATGTTTGTTTTGCAAATGGCCTTGGATCATATATTGGATGATCATCAAATGATGAATCAACTTCTGCATCCGCACCAGATGTTTCACTTGAAGATTCATGATAAGGCGCTTCATCTGGTTCAACTTGTGAGACACCTATGGGCCATGCTTCTTGACTTGGCATTTGTGGCACCCATCCTGAAACTTCAAATGAAGTTTCCTCGGCCAGGCGCTTAATTTTTTCTATATGCTCCAGTTCTTCTTGAGTTAAAGCAGCTTCTTGAGGAATTTCTTCCACTTCTGGCCTACGAAAAGGTAATTCTGGTCTAGGTGGAGGTAATTCTTTTTCTTCTTGGACAAAATATTGCTTCTGTTCAAACGAAGATTCTTTATATAGTGGCTGCTCGAAAGATTGATCGATTGAAGTATCCAATTCGGTATCAGCGCCCGATGTTTCGGTATCAGCTCCCTCACTGAAAATTTCATCCTCTTCAGGAACAGAAAGTTTTTTGACTTCAAGTTCTCGTTCAGCCAATAGTGGAGAAGCATACCTAGGCTGTTCTTCTAGTGGACTTGATTCCTTATATGATTTTTGATTAAAATCTTCTACTTTTGGTAGCAAACTTGTTTCTTGCCATGCTTGTTCAGCCATTTGTTGAATTCTAGCAATATGTTCCAATTCTTCTTGGGTTAGTTCATTTTCTTGTTCCACCAACTCACCTTTTGTATCAAAAGGTAGTTCTAGCTCTGGTTCTTGTCTAGATGTCACCACAACTTCTTTTTCTGACACAGACTCTTGTTTTACCGGTACTTCTGTTTGATCTAAAGATGTATCAATTTCCGTATCTGCACCAGATGTTTCACTCGATCCTTCATGTTCAGACGATTCTATGGATGCCCATATTGGTTTTTCAAATGAACTTTCTTCTGCACGTTGTTTTCCTTGAAGCACATCAGATGTTTTTATGGTTTCTGGGATTGATGATTTAACTTTCTCCGAGAATGTTGGCATCCATTCTTGTTCCGCGAGTTTTTCTATTCTAGTAATATGCTCGATCTCTTCTTGTGTTAAAGGTTTCTCGACGTTTGATAATAGTTCAACTTTTTGTATTATATTTGGCTCTTCAGAACTAATAATAGATGTTGATGGAACTTCTTCAGGGTATGTTATTTCTGTTTCGTCGCAGCTTTGAACAACTTGTTGTTTCATTAGAATTGAAGCTCTCCTAAAAATTAAAATATATTTAAGACGACAGGGATTGAAAGTTGCTGCGATAACCTACAGACATGGGTATCATACACCCACCAAAACGAAAACGGGTTATTAGCATGTTTTGGATCCAGTTTTCAGCTGTTTTTTAGTGTTGCATCCCAAACTTTTAAGAGGCAATGTCTCGAAATATCGAAGATGAACCTTTATAGCAACCCTCCATAATTATCAAAATTTACCTCTTTGTCAAAAATGGTACAACTTCTTGCTCAATTTGGTTAGCTGCAGCTAAAACTGATTGGATATGTGTCTGTTCTTCTTGTGAAAGACCTTGAATTGCTTCATTTGGCAATTGAATCTCAGAATCCCATAAATCGCTTTCTCGTTCTTCTTGTGGTGGTGAACTAGATCTAAGTTGTTCTAATGCTTGTTCAATCGAGCTATCGACTGGTGAATCTGCTCCAGAAGTATCGCTAGAAGTTTCATGTAAGGTTTCGTCAAAGCCTGGATATGGGGAATCTTTTCGTGGTTTTTCTTCAACTATTTCTAACTGGTTTGTTGTCGGTGCTAGGTAGTCTGCTAATTCAAGAGATGGCATGTATGTCAACTTGACTTTCTCATCTTCTTCTTTGATCAGATCAACTTTCTGTCTTTGCTCCTCAATACTAGCTTTCTCTTGTGCCTCGAAAATGGGATGGTATTCCTCTTCTTGTAGATGTATGGATTGAAATTCCTCTTGTTGTATCAAAGCTGACTCTATTGGTTTTTCATGGGAAAATGTCTGGTCAAATGCTTGATCAAATGGTGTTTCATTAGCCGCTTCTTCTCCGTTTGTTGCACTTGAACCTTCAACTTCATCTTCTGGTATTTCCGGTATCTCTTCAATATCTTCCGTGGCAAATGATGATATGCTACCTTCAGCCAATCTTTTAACTCTTTCAATATGTGCTCTTTCTTCCGGCGTCAACTCAATCACATGTTGCAAGGCCAAAACTTGACTCGTCGTCTGTTCTAGGCGGATGTGTTCTGGTGTTGATTTTGAAGAAGAAGATGCAGATTTACTTGATGAGGACACTTTTGCCAATCTTGCTAGATTTTCTGTTTGAGCAGTAGGTTCTTGAGCTGATTCGAGTTCTTCAAAATGTTCTTTTATTGATGGTATTTTTGGCGGCATTGGTCTTGGAGGCTTGAATTCTGCCATGGGTATTTCAAAGGATTGATCGAATGAAGAATCAATTACAGTATCGGCTCCAGAGGTTTCACCAGAGTCTTCACGTTCTAGTGATATCCTTGATTCGGGCAAGTATTGATTCGGACGGAATGTTTCACTAATTTCTTGCGGTATAGATGTAGTTTCAAAGGCTTTGTCTTCGGCTAATCGTCTAACTTTTTCTATATGTTCAAGCTCTTCTTTAGTCAACTCGATCTCTTGTGACTTTTCAGATTTTTGTAGTACTTTTGGCAGCGCTGGCCTTGGCGGTGGGACGATTTCCTCTTGCTTTGATTCTTTTTTCTGCAAAATATTTGGAAGCGATGGCCTTGGTGGTGGTTGAACAAATTTTTTCTTTTCTTGGCCTGCATAATCCATAGGCTGCTCAAAAGACTGGTCAAATGAAGCATCAACCACAGTATCTGCACTAGATGTTTCACCAGAATCATCTCGTTCAAGTACTACTTTCGATATCGGCTCAGATGGAGATGGACCAGACAAAGATGCTCTTGAAGTAACTGTTTCCAAAACTTCTGCTAAGCGTTGGACTCGTTCAATATGCTCTATTTCTTCTTTAGTTAATACCACATCTTTCGTTTCTGATTTGATCACTTGCTCTTTCATCTCGATCTCTTCTGGTTGATCTTGATCAAATGATGTATCCATGTCCTCATCCGCACCAGAAGTTTCCGAGGAAGATTCGTTTTCGGAAATTTTTTCAGATTCAGGTGATGAAAGTGGTGATGTTGGTCGAATGATTGAAATTTTTCTTTCTCCTCTTTCTATCACAAGTTCTAATTCTGTTGCTGTTCTTTCTAGAAAGCCCGAGGGAGTTTCGTTTTCAGACATTTTTTCTGGTTCAGGCGAAAGTGGTGATGTTGGCTGACCAATCGAAATTTTTCTTTCTCCTCGTTCTATCACAAGCTCTAGTTCTGTGGCTGTTCTTTCTAGAAAGTCCGCTGAAGATTCATTTTCGGAAATTTTTTCGAGCCCAGATGATAAAAGTGGTGATGTTGGCTGACCAATCGAAATTTTTCTTTCTTCTCTTTCTATCACAAGCTCTAATTCGGTGGCTGTTCTTTCTAGAAATGCCTTGACTGTTTGCTTATGTGCTTCGATATTTATGTCTTCTGGTTGCTCAAAATTCTTTTCGGAAAATTCTTCTCCAGTAACTTCTTTTTCCTCTATTTCAGGTGATAATGGAGAATCCGGATGATCAGTTGAACTCGACCTTTCAGATCTTTTAATGATCATTTCTATTTGTGTTGCTTGGCGTTCTAATAACGCTTTTACTTCTCGTTTCTGAGCTTCTATTGAGGTGGGTTTTTGGTATAAAGATGGCTCTTGATATTTTCCGTCGAACTCAAATTGATCAAAAGCCGAATCGTCTTCCAGATCAGCACCTGATGTTTCACTAGATACTTCTTGTTCGATCGGCTTTTCCATCTCTGATGAAGAAGATGAAGAACATGCTAACTCCATTTCAACTAGCTTATCCACTTTTACTATAGCCTTTTCCAGTTCTTCAGCTTTTCGTTCCATTGCTTCGATTTCATCCCCACTAGAAGCTTCATCGTATAATTTTTTGGCTCCAGACAATGATAATGAAGCATTTTCTGGCTCCGGTGATGATGGAGAAGATGCTAGCTCCATTGATGTTAACCTATCCACTCTTGCAATAGCATTTTCTAGTTCTTCAGCTTTCCGTTTCATAGCTTCAATTTCTGGGGATATTAAAGAGCTTGTGGTTGGCTTTGGTGGGGGTTGTTGTTCGAAGCTAGATTGAGCAAATTTTGAGTTTGTGTTTTCTTCAATTGAAATATACTGGTCAAAAGAAGTGTCCACTTCGGTATCAGCACCAGATGTAACGCTCGATTCTTCTAACGGCGATGCCAATTGTGGACTTTCCTCGTATAATGATTTTTCTTGTATGCGCATCATATCTTCAAACGGTAATTCATCAACCAGGCGTTTTGCCATTTTATTGATTTCTAGATCTTCTTGAGCAAAATCGACTTCTCTACTTGGCTCTCTGGCTTTGGGCGGCAATGGTCTTGGAGGAGGCTTATTTTTCACTTCAGCTGCTTGGTCAATCTCCACTTCACGTCGATCATTAGATATGTATTGATCAAAAGAAGTGTCGATTTCAGTATCAGCACCAGAAGTTGTATCAGAAACTTCAGATTTTGACTCAGAAGGAATTTTCTCTAGTTGACTAGATGATGGTACCGTTCTAGAAAATGAATCAGATGATGGTACAGGTTTAGAAACCGTTTCAAATGATGATGCCTCTGCTAGTTTTTGAATTCTTGCTATATGTTCAAGTTCTTCTTGAGTCAACCTTTCTTCAGGTCTTTGATCTTCCATTCTTTCCATGACTTCCCGTGAAGGTACGTCGTCTGGTTGTACTTTCCCATATTGTTCAAAAGAAGAATCGATATCCATATCAGCGCCAGAAGTTTCACTCGAAGCTTCATAATCGTATTCATCATGTTGCTTGCCTCTTTCGATTGGTGTCAATGATTGTGGTTTTATTTCGTCTTGGGGTGAAGTTTTTGCAGCCAAAGGTGTTTGTTCAACTGATATCAATGATTGTGGTTCTACTTCGTGTTGGCTTGAAGTTTTTGCAACCAAAGGTGTTTGTTCAGGTGTTGATTCTTCCTCCAATTTGACTTTTTTAACATGTGCGAGAATTCCTTCTCTTAATCCAAATTTTGGCTTGGCTTTAAGAGAACGTTGAGGTTGTACTTCAAGATTTTTCTTTTCTTGAGTCAGCCGCTCTTTAAAAAATTGGTCAAATGATGAATCAACTTGTTCAACAGCACCAGATGTTTCACTCGGTACTTCTTTGTTGAGCTCTTCTTCTATTAATCCTGTTTTTGGCTCTTCTGTGTCTTGGCGAGAGCTTTGAGGTTGTATTTCACGATTTTGCTTTTCTTGGGCTAATCGATCTTCAAAAAATTGATCAAATGATGAATCAACTTGTTCATCAGCACCAGATGTTTCACTCGATACTTCTTCTACACTTTCAGGTTGTGCCATAGCTATAGGTAGTTTTTCTTCTTCTTCTCTTAACCCCGTTTTTGGATCTACTGGTTCTTCGCGAGAGCTTTGAGGTTGTTGTTCAAGAATTTGCTTTTCTTGAGTTAGTCGTTCTTCAAAAAACTGATCAAACGAAGAATCGATTTGTTCATCAGCTCCTGAAGTCGCACTCGATACTTCTTCTACACTTTCAGATTGTGCCATAGCTATAGGTAGTCTTTCTTCTCTTAACCCCGTTTTTTGATCTTCTGGTTCTTCGCGAGAGCTTTGAGGTTGTGTTTCAAGAATTTGCTTTTCTTGAGTTAGCCGTTCTTCAAAAAACTGATCAAACGAAGAATCGATTTGTTCATCAGCTCCTGAAGTCGCACTTGATACTTCTTCTACACTTTCAGATTGTGCCATAGCTATAGGTGGTCTTTCTTCTTCTCTTAACCCCGTTCTTAGATCTTCTGGTTCTTCGCGAGAGCTTTGAGGTTGTTGTTCAAGATTTTGCTTTTCTTGAGTTAGCCGTTCTTCAAAAAACTGATCAAAAGAAGAGTCTATTTGTTCATCAGCTCCTGAAGTCGCACTCGATACTTCTTCTACACTTTCATATAGACTTTCTCGAAGAATTGAGGCATCACTTTCTTGTGCCATTTTTTGAACGTTAGCAATATGTTCGAGCTCTTCTGATGTTAGTTCCATGTTTTCTTGCCTCGTCTCTGGAACTCCACTATGAACTGGTGCTTGTTGGACAGAAATTTGTTCGCTTGTAGTAGCTTCAAATGATGATTCTTCAGCTAATTTCCGAATCCTTTCAATATGTTCTAGTTCTTCTCGTGTTAGCTCTGTCGTTTTGTCCGTAATTTCGTCTAGTTTTTTCGTCTCAATGGGTGTTTGGAATTGGACAGAAACTTGTTCAAATGAAGAATCGACTTCTTGATCTGCACCCGATGTTTCACTTGAACTATATTGTATAGAACCTTCTTCAACCACTTGTTTTATAGGAGAAGAAAATGGATCTTCAATTTGGCTTAGTCTTCTAGGCTGGACCTCAATTTGGCTCGGCCCTGATGGCATTTGGACCTTAGTTTCAAATGAAGTTTGATCGGCTAACTGTTGAATCTTTGCAATATGTTCAAGTTCTTCTTTTGTTAAAGATTGTTCGATTTGTGACTCTATAGCAGTAGCTGGTGGCTCTATGCTAGAATCTGGTTCAATAACTTCCTCAATCTTAGCTTCTCGTTCTTCATACAAGAATTGCTGTTCATATGGATGTAAAAACGGAGATTCAACTTCAATATCAGCACCAGAAGTTGCGCTCGAAGCTTCTTCATATTCATCAGCTTCTATCAAACAAGCTATGCATTCAGTGATATGTTCAGGGCTTTCTTCGCTACTTTCATTTTCAACATCATTTTCAGTTTCGACTTTATTCTTGGTTGGTATAATCTGAACTGGAATTGGCTCGGATAGCGATTCCGCAACAACTTCTTTGGAGGCACCAGGTCTATACTTATCTTCTTCAGTCAAAATGGTATAATAAACTTCTTCATCCACTCCAGATATACCAGATTTTTCTCCTGGATCAATTTCGATTTTTGGAGATTCTTGCTTTTGAAATTTTTGTTCATTTTCATCGATAAGCCTGGCTAGTTGTTCCGCACAGTCAAATGAAGTGGATGTTGGAAATTTGAACTTTCTTTTATCCACCTCTTCTTCTGATACCTCCTCCACCGTTTCTTTCAACTTTTCTTTTAATACAGTTACTGGTATACTAATCTCTTTAAACGTCCATTCAGTCAAACTTTCATAATACTTATCCAAATCTTGCATAGCCCATTCGAATAAATCCTCTACCAATAGGGCACTATATTTATAAATCTCTTCAATCAATTTGTCTGAGATCAAACGATATTGATTATAAGCTAGTTCTAGTACATATTCACATAATCTTTCGGAGTATTTTTCAATCAGTAATTTTTGACAGACTTTGCATGGCTGTATTGCTGTCAATGTAGATACTGCGTCAGTTATGCCCAATATGCAAATATTTCTAGATAGATAGAGGCAATAATCGTCGAGTTGAGAGCCGGAGAGGAAAAGATCTTCAATTTTTGGTTCCTCAGGAAGTTGAATTTCAGGGACTTCAAGGATATCTTCTATGCTTGGAGATGGGGTTATGGATTTTTCTAAAAATTGTTCAAGAAGATTAAGAAAATTTGGAATTGGGATTACCTGCTCTTTTAGCATCAAATTGAAAGAGACTTTCGTCGTTGTCAATACTTTTTACCCATTCAGCGATTTTCATGCTCAACATTTGCATACTTTTTGTGATGTGTGAGGGTTGTGCTAAAAATTTTACCATTATAAATAAACTATCTATGGAAAGTCCGTGTTTGGTTGTCAGACGATCGATTTCCATCGCCGACCGACCGACCCGATCGGCCTAGATGGAGCTAGATCAACCTAGATGGAGCTGGATTGGCCTGGATCAACCTGGATCGACCTAGATGGAACTGGATCGACCTGGATCGATCTGGATCTACCTGGATCGACCTAGATGGAGCTGGATCGACCTAGATGAAGCTGAATCGACCTATATTGATCTGTCTTGACCTTGATCAACCTGAATCGACCATGATCGATTTAGATATCTGTTCTAGATCGAACTGGCAAATTTTCCCTTACTTTGTTCATCCCCTTTCCAGCCCATATCAGATCCACCTTCAGAGGCCACTAGACTAAGCTCTGAGCCAGCATATGATCTGTAATCTCCGATCGTCACTTCAACATCTGAAAAATAGCTCTTTTGACTTTTTAAAAAATTAGTCGCTTATACTTTCTGGTAAAGATTCCATTTGTACGAGCATGTCACCAGTCTCTTCATCATATTCAATACCTTCATCTGAGGTGGGCGTAGTTTTCTGAGATTTCGATTGCCTTTCTCTTAAAGTTTTTGGGTCTACAACAACTTTGGCTCCTCGTTTGGATTGTTCTGCTCGGCGGATTACCTAAAGTTATTTAGCTATGTGTTATCAAAGCGTGAAAACGCTTTATTACCCTGACCCAGGAAAAGGGTGGGTTTATTAAAGCAAAAAATGAACTAAAATTCGAATTTTCGCATTAAACCTTGATTTTTATGGATTTTTTTAAGAATCGGTTTTTGCCGAAGCATTTGCGGAGGCATCTGCCGAGGTAAAATGCTTCCTTGACCCTGATTTAGGAAAATAGATGTGTGTATTGAAGCGAAAATCGAAAGATTTTTAAACTTCTCCCTCAAAATCATATTCCTGTGGGTAATTTCATGCGATGAATCGATTGCGCGCATTCTCAAAGCTTGAAAACGCTTCCTTGACCCTGATTCAGGAAAATAAGAGTGTGTATTGAAGCGACAATCCAAAAATGTACTAATTTCCCTGAATCAGGGTCAGGGCAGCGTTTTCAAGCTTCGGGAATGCGCACAATCAATTCCCCGCATAGAATTACCCCCAGAAATATGATTTTGAGGGAGAATGTGAAAATTTTTCGATTTTCGCTTCAATACACACACCTATTTCCCTGAATTAGGGTCAAGGAAGCATTTTCACGCTTCGGGAATGCCCGCAATCGATTTTTCGCATGATTTTACCCCTAATAGGGTCGTTTTTGTAAAAATAAATTTTTTTCGAGATGCGGCTACAAAGTATACCCCCCCCCCTTTGAACCCTGATCGGGACCCCTTATTTCCTCTCAAATTTTACCTCCCGAATATGTGCCCGCTGATCTTCTGTAAGCCCAGGCATTTTTGAGGTAGGTGATACATCGGATGAAGTCGATGGTTGCTCTTCTTGAGACTCATTGTTTGATTCAGACTCTTCATGTATTATTGAGGTTCTATAAATTTTAAAGTGCACTTAAACTTGGAACTCTAAGCTTTTATGTTTTGTTTCGGCGTTTCTTATTTACCCCAATTTGGCGAACTTTTATTTTCCTTTTTTTTAACAAAATGTTTCATTTGCGCGGGAAATTATTTTTTAGTTCTTTAACAAATAAGGAAGATATAGACTCTAAGTTTAGGGTGTAAGACGTCAATCGTAACTAAATTTCTCACGCGCTTGATGTCCTATTTTTAGAGCCTAAATCAAATAATGGCCATTTAAATTTTTAGATAAAAAGTGTTGATAAAGGATTATCCTCTTCAAAAATGAAGCCATTGTCTAAATGTACAACTTTTGGATCGATATTGCTTACTTGAACCAGGAATTAAACCATGATGCCATCTTTCAAATATTTTTTAGCAGTGGATAATATTCATTATAAAAATAAATAAATTATCATATCTAAAATTTCGGACAAAATCGATACATGTTAAATGTATAAATTCAGAAATGCCACACAAAAAATCTAATCTTTGAGCAACACAGGAAATAAATTCTAATAAACGTATATGACGAAAACCAAAGTCAAAAAGGCACTTAAAAATCTTAAGAAGAGCTTAAATGAGAAATCTGCTAAAATGACAATCTTATCGCACGTAATCCGATAGGTTAAGAAAAAACACTACAGGGTGTATTTAAAAAACCAGAATTTGGGAGATTTTTTCATGTATTTTCGATCCGAAAATTTTTTCAAAAATGACCCTATTAGGGCTAATTTTATGCGGGGAATCGAATGCGCGTATTTCTAACGCTTTTCTGAATCAGGGAATCGAAGTGTGTATTGAAGCGAAACTCGAAAATTTGAAAAATTTTAGATTTTCTGCCTGCAAATGATTTTCTGGAGGTAAATTTATGTGGAAAATCGATTGCGAACATTCCCAAAGCTTGAAAATGCTTTCCTGATTCAGTGAATCGGGTGTGTGTATTGAAGCGATGACCAATTTTTGTAATAATACTTCTTTGATTCAGGATCAGGGAAGCGTTTTCAAGTTTCGGGAATGCGCACAATCGATTTCCCGCATAAAATTAGCCCAATGGGGTTATTTTTGAAAAAAATTTTCAGGTCATGAAAAAATCGCCTAAATTCCATGAAAACATGAAAAAAATCGCATGAAACATGAAAAAATCATGAAAAAAATGAAAAAATCGCCCAAATTCCAATTTTTTATACACCCTGTAAATGGGAAAAGAAAAAAATAAGAAGCTCCTAACAATGCGATAAAAGGAAAATGCGGAAATGAAATTTAATATTAAAAAATAATACAAAAAATCAACAACAAAATATTGTGGATCCCTATATCCCATGGACCCTTGCACAAATGATACTCAAATATCGATTCGATCAATAATTTTTTCAGTTTTGCATCAAATCATTACGGAATTTGGCGGTTTTCTTTGCCAAAAATCGATTACTCAGATCACCGAGCCGCTAAAGTGCTTATCTGACCCTGATTCAGAGAATAAGAGAATGTATTGAAGCAAAAATGAACTGAAATTCGAATTTTCGCTAAAAACTGAAATATATGCGGGTTTTCTAGGCGGGGAATCGATTGCGAGCATTTCTGAGCAGTGAAGGGGCTTCCCTGATTCGGATTCGAAGAGGAGTATTTTGAAGAGAAATTAAAATAAAATTCGAATTTTCAACCGAAAACCGGCTGTGGGGTTTCCAGATGGAGGAATCGATTGCGCTGATTGCCGATCCGCAAAATTGCTTACCTACCCTTATTCAGGAAAGAAGAGGGGTACATTGAAGATAGAGTGAACTAAAGTTCAAATTTTCGCATAAAAACCGAATGTCTATGAGTTTTTTCCTAATAAATCGAATGCGCGCCTGCTTCCCTGATCTTGAATCAGGGAACGAAAGAAAAAAGGTGTATTGAAGCGAAAATGAACTAAAATTCGAATTTTCGCATAAAAACCAGATGTTTATAGCACACCTGAACAAGTATTCTCCAATTTTGATTCGGTGCGCGGTTGACTAGGGTAAAAATCTAAAAAAATAATAAGGGTCCTACCTGTTTAAAAAAATTTTTGTCTAAAATTTGATAAAAATCATCCCTCTTTATGTGAAGAGAAATAGTTATTATTTCGATTTTCTTGTCAATACACAAACTCTATTCCCTGAATCAGGATAAAAAAAGTTTCCATGCTTCGGAGATGCGCGCAATCGATTCCCCGCATAAAATTACCCCTATATAGGTATTTTTAGTGAAAAATTTTTCGAGCCCAAAATTCACAAAAATGCACTTTTTTACTCACCCTGTACTTACTAACTCATTGATTCAACGATAAAAACAAAATTTCACGCTTAATCAATCAACCAACAATTTTATCTTGCATAAAAGCATAATTAACTCTTGCTCAGAAATTGACGATTTTTGGCAAAAATGATGAATTTTGAAAAAAAATGGAAAATTGTGGACCTAAAATATTGACGCGAAAATCGAAAAAAATTTTTGCCCGTATACCAACTCCATTCCCTGAATCAGGGTCAAGGAAACGTTTTCATGCTTTGGGGATGGCCGCAATCGATTCCCTGCATAAAATTACCCCTATATAGGTATTTTTAGTAAAAGAAATTTTCCGGTCCCAAAAAATTTTTTAAAATAAAAACGCACTTTTTTATTCATTCTGTACTTACTAACTCATTAATTCAACGATAAAACAAAATTTCACGCTTAATCAATCAATCAACAATTCTATCTTACATAAAAGCATAATTAACCCTTAAAAAAACAAAAAGAATAATTAAACTCGCTAAAAAGAAAATGACTGAAACCTTATACCCGAAGGGGCACATCCCCGGCTAATGACGCAACGTACTCAAGAAGAACCACCTGCTGTTTCTACAGGCATGCACAGAAAAAGAGGTAATTTCACTAGCCAATGGGCCTTATTTTTCTTCTTCTCCATGCATCTCCAAAAACATTTCCTAAGCCAGCTGCATAACACGCCATATATGGGCATTAGCTGACTGGAGTTTTTCGATTAGTTTCCTCTTTTTGATGGCCGGCTGCGGGTGAGAAATCCACTGCGTAAAGTTATTGATCGCATGCTTGCATGAGCCGCCTGAGGTGCTCTTCTCGAGTGGTTTAAGACAAGTCTGGGTGTTTTATAATTTGGCATGCTCTTATCTTATTCTGGCTTCTCTTGGCTAGCACTTATTCGGCATCTCTCTGCTTGTTTTAGGCATGAAAGCATGCCAGACAGGGGTTTTTTTGGTTTGGTTCCTTTCATAGTAGTGGTTTTTGCTTTAATAATAGAAGGCAGGGCAAAGGAACGCGCGATCCTTTTTTAGATTGAGATTTCAGCTGCTGAAGGTCGCATGACGAGATAGAAAAGATTGGAAGAAGCCATTGAAATGGGGATAAAGGGTTTAATTTAAGCTCTTAAAATTTTTTAAAATGATAAGTGAAAAGATTCAAAAATCATCATAGGAAAAATTTGAATTTTTGAGTAATTATATGAAAATTTGAGAGCTACTACACAATAGGGGGGGGGGGGCCACCCACATGAAAATTTTTTCGAAATTTTTTTTCTGGAAATGACTCCTCTAGATGTAAAAACATGCGAGGAATCTTTGACATTTTCGAAGCAAAAAACGTTTCCCTGATTCAGGAAAGGCTTATTGTGTATTGAAACGAAAAGTCGCAAAAATACGATTTTTGCATAAAAACGTCCCCTTTTGGGGTAAAAAGGAAAAGAAAAAGCGTTGTTTTTATACCAAAAATATATTATTTTATCAAATTTTCGTGTCGATATACAGCTTTTCTTGAATCTGAGAAAGTTTATAAATGTCAAATTCGGATTCCCCGCATATTTTTACCCCAAAAGGGGTCGTTTTTAGGCAAAAATCGCATTTTTGCAATTTTTCACTTCAATACACAATACGCCTTTCCTGAATCAGGGAAGTGTTTTTTCGCTTTAGAAATGTCAAATTCGGATTCCCCTCATGTTTTTATCCGTAGAGAGGTCATTTCCAGAAAAAAATTTTCGAAAAATTTTTACGTGGGTGGCCCTCCTATTGTGTAGTAGCACCAAAATTTGCATTGTTTAGTATTGACACCAAAATTTTCATTTTTGAGAATTTACAGGAAATTTTTCATTTTTTAGTAAATATACGCAAATTTGTATTTTTGGGCAATTTGTAAAAGTACGACTGCGCAGAACGGCGCCGAACACGTCGAATGGGGCACCAAACGGGGCGCCGAACACGCCAAAGGGTCCAAATTAGGCTTAGGCCTAAGCCTTTTTGCTTCCACAAAAAAATTTAAGCATTGACACGAAAATTTACATTTTTGTGTATTTTCATGAAAATTTGCATTTTTATAGTATCCTTATATATTTTTAAAATTCGAAAAAAAAAAAAAAAACACAAAGTATAAAGAGACTAATAATAAAAAACGAACACTCTTCAAAAATTGTTTCAACAACAAACGATTTGATGCCTTTTCGCTAGTTTACGTTTTTTTGGAATTTCGGAATGAATCCTTAATTGGCGAGCAGCTTCCAGTAGACTAACTCAACAATTACATTTCCGCGAGGGTGTTGAAAACATCATTCGTGAATAACTCAGATTTCAAGCTTTATAAACTGGAGACCGAGCGCCTTAGGCGCTCCCAAGCGGTGATTCCGATCTCACTTTCAAATGCAGTTCGCAAGCCCTGAGAGACCGAGCGCTAACAAGTCGGAGAGGTCAGCGTGAATCAGAAAAGGCGGCAAAATGTAAAGATTTTAACATTTACAAAAAAATTTAAAGGGCTAGTCTACTTTTGGGGAGTTGATGCCATGTGATAGAGCACAAAATTTGGAGAATTTTTTGCTTTTACGGTACTATTTGAAAATCTAACCATAAAAAGTTATGAGCGAAAAAATTTTCAAACGAGTTTGAATATTGAAACGAAGAGCTTGTACCCAGAGATCAATCAGATTGTTTATTGAAACGATTTCATGAATCATTATAAAATACAAAATCCTTGAACTTTTATATATAAAAAATAAATACAGGTTCTTTATAACTCGGTGAGACGAATAAAATGACACCAAAATGATCGAATTTGAAAAATGTTTTGGATTATTGAAACGAAAACCATGAATCATGGATTTCGTTTCAATAATCCAAAACATTTTTCAAATTCGATCATTTTGGTGTCATTTTATTCGGAGCTTCGCTGAAGTTTGAAAAGTGGTGTTGATCGTCTTCTCTTATCTTCCCCTACATCATTAGTTTTGGGTGTATATGTCCCAGGCCAATCTGATTGCCGGCATATCTGATTCGACAGGCGGTTCAGATTTGGCTGCTAAGCAGGCAGATCTGATTTTCCGGGCAGATTTGATCTGATGGTAATATATACAATTTAAATTTAACCTGCAAAAATTTTTTCGAACTTTTATTTAAGAAGATTACTAACAAATAAAGCAACATAACAATTATACTACTTGTAAAAAAGATTTTTTATCAATCCTGTACTCTCTCGGAAATATCTCCAAACTCGTGCAGGTGCACGGGTAAAACCCATGAGTGTAATTGACGGATTTTACCCCATCAAGTTGCACAGTTTTTTGTTTTTATGACCCACCCCCCCCCTTGCAGCTTGGCGACCTTTTTTTAGTCGTCAACTTTTTTTGGGGGTAGGTCATCGGTCTCCGGGACCGATAGTTTACCTCCTCCTCCCACCCAATGACGCATGAACTACCCCCTTCCCACCCCATGACCTATCCCGATAAAATTTTACTGGAAGTACATGGGTTGTGCAACTGTGTACCCACTTGTATGGGTCAACCCCGTGCAAGGGCTATTCACGGATTCAAACCTGTACAAGTGCACGGTTTTTACCCGTACAGCTGCACTGATTTGAAGTGTTAATAGCTCGTGCACGGGGTCGATACATGCAGATGATCGGGTAAAACCCGTCAGTTATACCCGCGGGTTTTACCCGTGCACCTGCACGAGTTTGGCATACACAATAACGAGATGGAAAGATCGTTCAAACAACACAAAAACAGGATGAACCATAACGGGATGACAAGAACCGAAGACAAAAACGGATGATAAGAACGGAACGATTTCAGATCTCGGCCCCTAAAAGGAATTTTGATATAGTGTCAAAAATTATTTTACTCAGGATAAAAAGTTGAGAAAAAAGTCTTTTACACTATCTAAAAATTTCTTAAAGGAGCTGAGATCTGAAGAAAAAATCTTCCCATTCTTGTCGTCCCGTTTTTATGTCCCTTGCTTGTTCGTCCCGTTATTGTGTATGTCACGAGTTTGGCGATATTATTTCCGAGAGAGTATTTAAAGTTGATTCATACATTTTTGCGTTTTACCAATATCTTTGAAATATATAGCGCCCACATACAAATAGCCCTACAGATAGGAACACAACCATTACAACTGAGAAGAAAACACTAAAATAATAATAATTACTGATCATTCAATTTGATTCTTACATTGCCCACGTTTCAAATTGAAAGCAGCATTCGAATGGGCTATATTCACAACAGTTCCAGTAATGTAAAAAAGATCCAGTACCACATCTATAATTGCTTTATTATCTTTTTATATAAAACGTGTAATGTGCAATGGAAGCAAAATTCCCCAAACTTAAAACTTATTATAGGGCTCCAGAATAGTGGCGTAGGCAAGGGGTGGCAGGGCCGAAAGAAAAAGCACAGGCTCGCAAAAGCAGCAGACTATAATAACCAGTTACAATTTTTGTAAATGAAGGCCCAATTCCTAGCTTGAACCGTACGGTTCACGGTTGATCGTACGGTTCAAGCTAGGAATTGGCCCAAAATGTAGGGGAAGTAGCCACGCGCCTACAAATACAAATCGAAAATTTTGAAATGGTTTTTAGTAGGTGTAAACTTACATTTGACCCATATTTGAATAGCCCGGTGCCATGCCTAATGCACGAAATCCTGGTGTTATTGGGCATGAAAAAACAGATTGCGTAGCATTTCCATATTTTATAATAAATAAAGTGACTAGAACAGATACCAAAAAATTTGAAAAAGTTGCTGAAGGCATAATGATTCTTTTAAAAATCGCTGTTTATTATAGATTAGAATGGTCTTTCAATTAGAGTTATGAACTAGGGTGTTCTTGTTGCCAAAATTGTTATAAGCTTAACATGCCATAAATAAAATACATATATTAGGTTGTTCCCAAAGTATTGCATCGTTTCTTTTTGCTACCCAAGGGGCTCCAGAAATTCGTTTTCGACAAAAAATTTTCATTATTAGACAAGAGTGTATGCTGAATACGATCCAACCATTCTTCTTGTTGAGAATAAGTCATGTTTTCGTGTTAATATACAAACTTTTTCAAAAATCGGGGGTTTTCAAAGATGAAAAATGTTGATATTTCATCTTTGAAAACCCTCCAAAAAGTCTGTATATTGACACGAAAACATGACTTATTCTTAACAATACTTGTTGGATCGTATTCCGTATACATTCTTGTCTAATAATGAAAAGTTTTTTGTCGAAAACAAATTTCTGGAGCCCCTTGGGTGACAAAAAGAAACGATGCAATACTTTAGGAACAACCTAATACATAACGAAATACTTCAAACCTAATCCAACTCCATTTAAAATCAGGTCGATATAGTGTATACAAGAGCATAATGTTAATCCCACTTCGACAACAGGAACCTGTTTATAATTGCTATTATGTCATTATTCTCGTTATTATTGCACATTATATATAACAAACACATAACGGCCAAAAAAACGCCGAACCTTGAAAAGTTTCACTGATGATTTTTTGATGAAAACATGAATCAGGTTTCCGTTTTAATAACCCAAAATAATTTCCAAATTGGATAATTTTGGTGCCATTTTGTTCGTCTCATTTAGCTATAAAAACTGATACAATGTTCATTTTATGAAAATTTTAAAAATCGATTAAAAATTCAAAAAAGTTTGTGTATTATAACGAAAACATGAACGCAAATTAAAATTTCAAACGCAATTATCTCAAAACTATTTCGAACATACCGTAAACATAAAAAATGCTCCATTTTTCATGAACTTTTCAAATATATAAAGATAATTGCTTTTGAAATTTGAATTTGGGCTCATGTTTTCGTTATAATACATAAACTTTTTTGAATTTTTAAATCGATTTTTTTAAAATTTTGAATCACAGGTTTCGAATAATATGGGAATCACTTTTTGTGCACCCTGTATACATATCGCGATTTATTTATTTGAATATTTTTATAAACAAATTATAATCTTTTATAAATTGCAAATATAACATAAATAAACACAAAAATTGAGTATTCTTAGAAAAAAATACAGGTATCATAGTTATAAAAGCATCAATTAAATTCCAAGTTTTTCGGCTACGGCTGCTATCAAGGCGGCACCTTTGACACTACCTTCATCTACCGGCACTAATTCCCACTAAAATTTATATATAAACTAAAAAAGTTTTTTTTAAAATTTTTTTACCTCTACATCTAATGGAGCCATTTGTATAAGCTGGGTTTCTAACAAAGTATGGAAAGTCGGGTGGAACTGTATGAGCGCTCCACCAACACCGATCTTTACCGACTGTCGGCCCATATGGCGGAGCAGAGCACAGATTGCTTAAAAAACGTAATTTTAGGATTTGTGGTTAGTACTACTTCCAAGGTCGAAATTAGCTATCAGTACAGAGTATTCCAAAAAACGCCATTTGGTCATTTTTGGCGAAAATTTTTTTCAAAAATGACTCGGTAAGGTGTATTTTCATGCGAAAAATCGATTGCACGCATCGAAAAACCTTGAAAACGCCTCCCAGGCTATGAAATTTACAATTTTCGTATTTTTTCGAAAAAAGACCTCAAAATTTTTTAAAGATTCTGAAAGAGTATGGCCGGTTTTACTTAACTATAAAAAATCATGAAAAAAGAATTTATATTTTTCGGCATAGAGCGTTTTGAATTAACATGATATTTTGCGGCAAAATCAATTTGTCGCAAGTGGGATTCGATCTCTGAAATCGAAGCCAAAAGCACTACCACTGAACCATTTTAGCCATTCTAACGAAATTTCAATTTTTTTATTTCACATAATTTTTACAAATGAAAAGTATAAATCCATTTTTCATGATTTTCAAGTAAGTAAAATCGGTCATGCTCTTTCAAAATCTTTGAAAAAAAATTTGAGGTCTTTTTTTCTTAACACGGGTTCGATTCCCCTCGCATCCACAAGATTTAGCAGGAACCTATGATCGATTGGGGATTCAATCTCAGGGTAATCTTCTTTTAAAAACTCTTACCAGCAGCAACAATAGACGCAGCTCGTTGAGAAACGGTATGGCAGACCTCTCGAATGATCTTATAGTCATTTGTACCATGTACGGAGACTTCTAACTCATCACATATACGACGAGCGATTTTGAACGACTCTACATCCTCGCTAAATTAACAAGTTATAAAAAGGCTGGAAATCACATCTTTGTACCTCAAAATCTCAGAGATGTATTTTGTAGGAAAAGTGTCCGAGAAGTCCAACTTTTCCACATGAGTACCACCAAAAAGTTCACCGTCGAGAACGAATTGAGCGAGTATTCTTCGGACCAAATCGCCGAGATACAATGCACCCGTAAGCTTGTCAATTCTAAAAGATGTATTTGTAATATAAAACAAATAAGTTATCCTTACATTTGTTTTCCTTTATGCACAGAAGCATCGTCGATTTCTAAGTCAAATGGCGTTAAAATGTCATTTAGCTCACCCTAAAAAGGTTTAAAGATAGAATTGTTTGGAACTACACTTCGGCTCATATACCCCATTGAACGTGGTCTAAAATCGAAAAATTTTATTTTTCGAAATTTCCTCAAAAATGACCCTATTAGAGGTAGTTTTATGCGAGAAATACGTTGGCGATGTTATTTTTGCGTAAGAACGCTTCCATTTTTAGAAAGTCGAATTTTCAACGGAAAGAAAGTACATATTTCGAAAAAGTTAATATGCAAGAATTCAATTTTCTAAATATGGAAGCGTTTTTATGCAAAAATAACACCGCCAACGTGTTTCTCGTATAAAACTACTCCTAATAGAGTCATTTTTGAGAAATTTTCGAAATAAAATTTTTCGATTTTAGATCACGATTTCTGGTCATCCCCAACTTTTAAAGTAGCTGTTTATTATTTTCGAGGACGAGCTTCGCTCATCTTGAGACTCCATTTCAAAATTAGAACGGAATGCTCTCGGTGAAATAGTAAACAACTTTTTCCTTACGCGAAAATACAAAAGTAGCTCAACTCTACGAAATGAACAGGAAATTGCCTATATGTCTTTATGATACTAACCTTATTTCCAAATTCTTCCCATTCTGTAACAACAACCATTTTGTCATGATTATAGCTGGCAGCTTTGGCGTTAAATTTTTTTATTTTCGCAGTTTCTTCTAAATATGCAGAGTTGCATCTAAAAACATAGGTCTTAAAATGTACATTATCCAAGTTATTGGCTTACCCATAGCCGATAACTACACCAATAACACAATCTGATCCATATTTATGCGCAGCAGCTGCTAATTGGCCAACTGTGTCATTCATAACTGCTTTGATTTTAGCTTTGGTGGACTAAAAAATTGTTTGGCTAAAAAACAAAAAATCACAAAAGTGCACTGTTTGGAACTAGTATCAATTAGGTATCCCACTGCATGTGAAATTTTTCGAAAAAAATTCCAAAATTTTCCATTTTTTCTACAAAAATTATAATTTTCAGAATATTTTTAGCTTAAAAACAAGCATTTTTCAAATAAATGTTCGCCTGCAGCGCTGGTTTTTTTCTTTACTAAAGTTTTTCACTAAAATTGTTCAAATTTTTCCATTTTTCAACAAAAAACCACGAAATTTGACATTTTTAAACAAAAAATTCGTCATTTTCTGAGCATTTTCAGCATATAAACAAGCATTTTCAATAAAATTTTTCGCTTGCGGCGCTGGTTTTGCATTAACTCAGGAATTTTAACAAAATTTTCGTCAAAAATTTCTTAGCGTTTTTTCTTAAAAATAAGTGTTTTTCATAAAAAATTTTAGCAAAAATGGCAAAATCTTCGATTTTTAGCAAAAGTGGCAATTTTTCGATTTTTGAGCACAAATGGCAATTTTTAATTTTTAAGCGAAACAATAGGAGAATGATTTTTTTGCTGAAAAACTTGAAAAAAATTGCCCCCTTTTATTATTTTGCCCAAATTTTTCAAAAAATATAAGAGGAGACCAAGGTAAAAATTTTTTAAAGCCTCCTTCCCCAACTTGAAGTCTGACTACGCCACTGATTCTATCGAATGCCCCTCCAAAATGCCATCTTTTTAACTTGATTTTGCCCCCATTTCTAAAAATGCATGTGGTCACTCAATCCTTTTCTTACCATATTCAACTCTAATGCATCTTGCAATAACTCGACAACATCTTTCTGCAAACAATCTTGAATGTCAAAACCTTTCGTCCACCATAGCAATCTCGCCGATCTTATGGATAACAATTCACATGGGTATGAAAAAACGAAGCCAATCGGTAAATTGGCTTCTTCCAAATTAAATTCTTTTAAAAATTTCTGTAGGCAATTCACTATGAAGGTAAATAGCTAAAAATTTCAGATTAAAAAAGGTTGAAGTTGAAGAAATCTTGCCTGTTCTCCCGTGCCTTTCATGATTATATTGGGTATGATATAATTATTCACCACAGAGACATCTTCTTTGCTGGCACCGTTTAGGGTTAAGAGAAGGATTCGAAGGTTTTTGCCGCTCAAGTCGATTGCAACGTATTTGCCAGATTCTAAATTTTAAGACATTTAAAAATTATCTACAATAATAATTATAGGGTGTGCCAAAAAAAAATCGAACTTTTGCAATTTTTTAATAACTTTAAAGGGGGTAATCCATAGTTTGCTAGTAGGGGGAGTATACCGATCCCTCAGAATGGATGGGTGAATGGCCTTTCAGGGGGTACATGGGAGATATATGACAAAAAATTAATGCATTAAAAGAAAAATTACTGCCCCCTGGCGACCTATGGAGTAACCTTTACAGCCATATTTCCTAAAAAATTTCGCAAATTTTTGTAGAAAAGACCCTTCTAGGGTAATTTTGATGCGAAAAATCGATTGCGCGCACTCCCGAAGCTTGCAAATGCTTCCCTGACCTTGATCTGTGAAAAATTTTGTTTTTAGCACAGTAAAAATTAAAAAGCTATCTTTTCGATGACCATATTTTTACAGATGAAGGTCAGGGAAACATTTTTAAGCTTCGGGAGTGCGCGCAATTGATTTCTCCCATCAAAATTGCCCTCGAAGGGTCTTTTCTACAAAAATTTGCGAAAAA
Source organism: Acrobeloides nanus (assembly GCA_900406225.1). NCBI lineage: Eukaryota > Metazoa > Nematoda > Chromadorea > Rhabditida > Cephalobidae > Acrobeloides > Acrobeloides nanus. The sequence continues at coordinate 22,228 of OZJO01014947.1, read as the reverse complement.
ATTTTTTTCGGCGATCTGGCTGTAAAGGCTTTAACCCCCTATAAAGTTTTTTTCTTTTTCACAAAATAGGGTTGTGGGGGGGGGGGCGTAGGATGTGGGTCCGAAGGCCTACAAATTGAGGATTAATAGTCGAAAATTAGGTTGCTTGGAGCAGCATATTTATTTTTGGAAAAAAAGAATATTTTTAAAATTTATCGATCTTTTTTTTGGTCGCCAACTTTTCGACTCCATCGAGAGGGGAACAAATGAGGTTTGTGGGTTTTTTTTAAATTCCACCTGGGTGCTGCCCATGTATGCTATGAAGTGTGGTCATGTTTTGTGCATGTGAGAAAAAAAATTAATTAAATATTTTGGTTTTTGTATTTATTTTGTTGCGTCATAAATCAGGGTGTGTGGGAATTGTATGCGAACAACAATAAAATCTTTCTCTTTTTTGAACGAGATCTATGGTCGAGTTCTTTGCTTTAATAGTCCCATAGGAGGAAGTCAAGATTTATAGTCGTCTAAAAATACTTGAGTTCCAACAATGTTTTCTATTTTGAGCATTAAAATTGCACTTTGGTATACTAATAAAGCGCATTAGGAAACATAGACTCTCGGTACGCCGCCGGACCGTCCGATCTTGCAAGTTAAGCAACGTTGGCCCGGAGCGTCTAAGTTCGGTTTCTGAAGCCTTGAGCACGTGGAATCCCCTGGCTCCGGGCCTTAAACATACGCAAAAGCCCTAGTAATTTGGGAGTAACTCGTGTTGTGGGTTGCGCACTCCTCATCCCTCCTGAAACTGAATACGGAGAGAGAGGCAAGAAGCATTAAAAAAATTTTAATTTATTATAAGAGCCGCATCGTAATTATGGGGGGTCTGATGAAAATTCTCCCAACTTCTTTTTCAGGAAATGACCCCTCTAGCGGTAAAAAGTTGCGAGGAATCCGAATTTGACATTTTCGAAGCAAAAACACTTCCCTGATTCAGGAAAGGCCTGTGTATTGAAGCGAAAAGTCAAATTGCATTCAAATCGCATTTTTGCGACTTTTTACTTCAATACACAGGCCTTCTCTGAATCAGGGAAGCATTTTTTGTTTCGTAAATGTCAAATTCAGATTTCCCGAATGTTTTTACTTCTAGAGGTATCATTTTCAGACAAAATTTTCGAATATTTTTTCACGTGGGTTCGAAAATTTTTTCACGTGGCCCCCTAATGTGTAGTAGCTCCAAATTGCGTTTTTTATACAAAATTGTTCGTTTTTTCCTTCAATTTTTTACTTTAACACGTGAATGCTTAGTCTGAAGCGGTATATTTTAGGATATTTTTATTCTCTGAACACGATCGCGTCAAAATTTTTTGAAAAAAAGTTCTTTGTAAAAATAGGCAAAAACAATTTGACGGCAAGCGGATTCGAACCTGCAACCTTTTGCGCAAAACTTAGCTAATGCGTAAATGGTAGCAGGTTCGAGTCCGCTTGCCGTCAAGTTGTTTTTGCTTATTTTTATGGGGAACTTTTTTCAAACAATTTTTACATCATCGTGTTCAGAGCATAAAAATACCCTAAAATATACCGCTGTCCAGACTAAGCCTTCACGTGTTAAAATGTCATTTATAAAAATTGACAAATTTCGTTCAAAATTTCTTGAATAAAAATCCAACTATTGTTGACCAAAAAAGTAGCCCCGAAATGTGGATCTGGGACGGGGGAGGGAGTAATATTCTTATTTTTACCCGTTCCATCTGGCAAAGCAGGCACATATGATGGCAACATAGCAATACTCGATTTGGAAGTACCATATAACAAACCATCATTGAATTCTGATTGTATATCTTCAGAAATCTTCAATAGTCTTTCCATAGGTATATAGAACATATCCAGAACCTTTTGGACATTTGCTGAAATGGCCCCCATTTTTGATGGGAAGATTTCGGTTCGTGGTGGAATTTTGAAAACGTTAGCTCAAAATTGAAAATACCCAAAAATATAGAGAAATGCCTTTTAAGCTCCAGGCAATTGAATATAGCAATTTGTCTGCGGCTAGCACGTGCAATTTGTCTGTGGCTAGCACGTATATATTCTCTGCAAAATAAGCTGATTATTTTTGAACATAATCGAATTTTTAAATAAACATATTAATTTTGAAAAAGACATAAAAACTAGCAAAACACGATGAATACAACTTTGTGCTATAGAAACTACAAATTTGCGCAAATAACTTGAAAATGATAGAATGAGTCAAGGTGGGGGGGGGAGAAGGGACATACGTGTACAGAATGAGCCAAAAAATCGTACTTTTGCGTTTTTTGACAAAAAAATTTTTTTTGGTGAAAAAAATCATCCTTTGATCATATGTCATGGTAGTGCAGTTGGTTAGATGACGAGTTTTGGCCTGTTAAAGTCCGGGTACCTAGCAACTAGCGGGTGGGGGGAGGGGGACAAATGATAGCATTTTCGGAGGATGCCTAGCTTTAATTGACAATTTTGAGGGGTCTTTTCAACACTGCCGATAAGAGTATGATAGGAAATAATTGACACCTAGTTTTCCCACAAATCTCTGCCCGAAATAAGCATTCAAGATTTTCTAGTCAAAATAAATTTTATTGATTTTCCATCAAAAATCAATATAAAAAAAGATGTGAAACAAACAACACATTCGAATTTGCCCAGTCACGTTACTTTCGTCCGATTGTTTTGCTGATAAAACGTTGCTCCCCGGCATGAAAAGGACAGAAAAAAGTCATGAACATGCAGGAAAAGTCATAAATTTCAGAATGTTAAACATATCATATTGTTTTTAACATAAAAGGGAAAAAATAGAATTTTTATGTCTAACATCAAAATCGAATCGATTCAAAACACGCTGAGGCAGCAGTGCGTGACATGCGTGTTTATAAATAGTAAATATCGATAAATCACTTGTTAGTGGGTCAAAGTCTAAAGTTCATTCTATTGAAATAAAATTAAAAATTTGGGTACTAGTTCAGATTAGGAGAGCAAAGTGATAGGAAAAGAAAAAAAAGACACTCTAGGCCTAAAATTTAGCGGAGAATCGATTGCGCGAGCGTGAAAACACTTCCCTGACCCTGATTCAGGGAAAATTAAAGTGTGCATTAAAGCGAAAATGATCAAAAAATCAGTTTTTTTCCTATCAATTTGCCTCCCAAATCTGAACAGTACCCAAATGTGTTCAAATAAGAACATACTCGAGCAACTCAAGGTGATTGTTGTCAGAAATCGAAACTTCCCACAAACTCCAACTCGTCCACAATCACGTTTTAGGGATTAAAAAAATTGTGTGTCCAAGTAAAAAAGTCATCATTTAAAAAAAATGATGATAACATTCAGCGTCGTAATTTTGTTCCAAATTTGGTGGGATTTTTGGGTTTGGGGGAAGTTTTGGACTTTTTCTTAAAAAATGTCATTTTTCTTCGCGAAAAATTTGAAAATTATGAGGGTCTCATATAAATGAAGGCACAGGAAATTGTAAGAGAATTTTTAAATTTTATTTCTATAACGTATACCGATAACTGTGGGGGATCAAAGCTATAGTTGTCTACCCGGTGTGTCAGAAAGGGTCCTATTTACTTTTCCACTTATTTAAAGTTTCATATGCTTCCCATGCTTTTAGGGTGCCATTTCGCAAAAATAATATATGCAAATTTGTACAAATATTGCATCATTGGATGCAACATATCCCTAAAATCTTATAAAACAAAATATCCTTTCATTATGGAACCCTATAATTAGTTTAATGCAAAAAAGCATTTGCACAAAGTACGTCAAAAAATTTTTTACCTATGATTGTTTCAGACAAGCCAGTCAGATGACTCCTTCAAAAAAGCGTAATAATTTAACCTTAAACACACACAATCCCTGTTTGCATTTTACTTTCTTTATACTTTGCTGTTGAAACTCTAGCAAATTGCATGTTTAAAGAGTTTCCTTGATCGCTTCAATAAACAAATTTTTGGAACTAGTATCGATTAGGTATCTCACCGAGAGTGAAATTTTTCGAAAAAATGTTTTCATCATTTGGAACTGATCCAAAAAATTGAAACTAGTATAGTTGAAGCGTCGCACTGAACATAAATGTTTTTTCGAAAAATTTTTACTTTTTTCGCGAGAAATGATCCCTCTAGAAGTAATTTTATGCAGAGAATCCGAATTTCAGATTTTTGAGACCTGAAAATCTCTCCTCAGAGTGATCTCTTATCCCAACAGCCATATTTGTGACAAGAATCACATGCCATACGTCATGTAAATAGCCTTTTCTTGATTCGGAGAAGGTCTCGTAAATGTGAAATTCGGATTCCTAGCATAAAAGGGCAGATACCAGTTGGTGACATAAATCTATGTAAGCAACAGATAATCCAATTTTTAAAGAAAAATATTTAATATCAGTTGGTGACAGAAAAAATAAGATACTTATGCACTATCAGCAATTTTTCCTGGTCCACCAAGGCCTAGGCTTAGGTTTAAGCCTAGGCTTAGGCCAAGGCTTATGCCTAAGCCTGGCCTAAGCCTAGGCCTAAGCCTTGGTAGAGATTTTATGTCACCAACTGGCATCTCTCCGCATAAAATTATCCCTAAGGGGATCAATGAAAAAATTTTTTCGACAAATTTCACGTTCAGTGGGATACCTAATCGATACTAGTTCCCAATTTTTTGTCAATTTTTATTCTATAAGTCTCTGGTTCAGTAATAATCTGTATATTGAAACGATTGACAAAACGTCACAAAAATTCGAATTTGCCAGATTTTCAACAACAACAAATTTTTAACAAAACCCTTAAGATAGAAAAAGCATTCAGACTAAAAGAATATAAAATTGTCATTAAAAAAATCAAACATTATTGATTCGATAAAACTATATTTATGTTATGGCGAGATTTTTTTAAAATATAAGTCGACAAAAAGCCGTTCTTTGAGCTTGTCTGGTTGTTCTATGACAACTTTTGTTTTGATAAGAATTCTTTGTGCGAAAAATTTAAATTAGCTTACATTCAAAGGAGTTTGAAACTTGTAAACATATATTATATATTATTAGAATTAGCTACACATGTGTTTCACGGGTAAAAATTTTGAAGCTAGAAATTTTTTTATGGATTTCTAGTCATAAATCGGTGCGGGGCTAAAGAACCAGTCCAGTAATTTACAATCATATGAAAAAAATGATATATGCGGAAAGATCATGAAACATGGAGCATTTTTTGTTTTTACGGCAAGTTCTGAATCGTTGTAGTTTTCGAGATAATTGCGTTTGAAATTTTGAGTTTGTGTACAAGCTCTTCGTTGTAATACATAAACAAAAAAGTTTGTGTATTACAACGAAGAGCTTGTAACAAATTCAAAATTTCAAACGCAGTTATCTCGAAAACTACAACGATTCAGCACATGCCGTAAAAACAAAAAATGCTCCATTTTTCATGATCTTTCCGCATATATCATTTTTCATATGGTTATAACTGACTGGACCGGTCCTTTAAATCATCTCAACTGATAAACAGCTATGGCTAATATAGGTATAGACTAAACTAACTCAAACCAATAAAACAAAAAGAATGATTTGTTGATTGACCTTTTTTAGAAAAAATTCTAGAAATTATGAAAGTATCAAAAATGCGATCGATCATCAAATTTGGTCACTGGCAGTATTATATTAGACTTTTTGACGAATAAGATACGAAACACGCTTCCAATTCGTTTTGAAGCGATATATCAATTCTTCTTTATGTACTAAAAATATTGTATATTACAACGAAAACCTGCAGTCCAGTTACAAAATTTTTTGCATCATTTGAAAGTACATCCGAAACTAAAATTATTGTAATTGTAGGAGATTAGACAGTTGTTCTTAAGATTTCCTAGGCGCTTCCATAAATTTAGGAGTTTTTTGAGTTTTTCTACTCCGGGTTAAGAATCAAGCCACTTGTTATCCCGTTGGGAAGTTTCATTCCAAGAAAAGAGTTCAAAAAATGAAAATCCTTTTTTTCCAATCAATTTCTATAATGGAGAAAACAAGCATGGCTTTTAGAAGTAAAAATTGAATGGGGACTTCCTTATTTTATTGAGAGATTCGTTGTGGGGGTAAAAATGTCAAAAAATTATTCGTATAGGATAGGGATGTTACATGCCAAAATAGAAAAAGTGGCAACACGATGCCAAAACGTGACATTTTTTGGTTGAAAATCGAAATTTTTGCTCAAAAATGAATTTTTTTTCTCAAAATCGAATTTTGCTAAAAAATTGAATTTTTTTCTCAAAAATCGACTTTTTTGTGAAAAAATGGGAAAATTTGGGCAATTTTGGTGTAAAATCATAATGGGGCCTGCCCGCTGACTTTTAGCATGACAGGCTGCGGGTTTTTTCGGCGGATTCATTTTGTCTTGCGATCGGCGAACAAATCCGTCTCCAGAAATTCGGGAGGGTACACGTATAATGATTACCCTATGATGAAAAATGCGTCGAAAAAACTTTTCTATATAATCTTGAAACTTGCTACAATTTTTTCTCCGAAACTGTAGTCAAAAATTGTTTCTGTAAAATTTTTGGATAAAACAATTGAAGAGACTACATTTAGAACAATATAGATGTATAAAACAATATTCGAGAATTTCCTGTCAGCACGCTCACTATGAAAAGATAGAAACAAGTTTTTCGAGTAAGAAAAAATTTTGAACTTTGATTAGGAAATGCCCACTCCAAGGTTTATACTAAAAATTTTAGTAACAGATCATCCTTTTTCTCTGTAAGCCTAAGTAAAATATGACCTTCAATAAAAGTAGATTAAATAACAAAATCCCTAATCCGAAATACAAAAAACCCAAACGACAAATGACTGACCAACAATCCTTTTACTTTTCTCCGTTAAAAAACCGAAGGCCAAAATGTGTATGTTTACCATTGGTTATGGTGATGCAGAACTATCGATCGAATAGAAAGCGCTCCCCTCTTTCTGAATAACACAACAACAAACGCTGCTCTCTCTCACTCTAATGTGTGTGTGTGAAGGGCACTGGCCGAGTCGTTCTTTTTTCCTGATGGTCGTCGCTTCATTCCTTCCCCTTAGGTTCTTTGGTGGGTCATTTCTTCTCTCATCGTTTCAATATCTCCTATGAAGAACCGCGTGCACAACACATTGATCGAGCAAGGTTGTTAAAATATTAGCAGCGGAAGGAGAAAAATTTATATACACAGTTTTTTTATTGAGACGAGAGATTAGAAGGCGAAAAGATCAACACATTTCTTTTTATGTTAAATTCTGTATAAATGGAGAAAAAATGATTACATATTGCATTTTTACAAGCTTAAATTAAACAAATAAACTGGGGGACCGAAGGGAGAAGAGATTTTCCGATCCGATCGATAAGTCTCCAAGTGCCCCGAACAAGATCACTACCCTGATCCGATTGCTTTCGAGTGCTTCCGAATGTCTCCGAGTGCTTACGAGTTCTTCCGAGCGCTTCAGAGTGCCTCCGAGCGCTTCCGAGTGCCTTCAAGTTCTTCCGAACGCCTCCGAGCGCGAATTTTGTTCAAAAATCGAATTTTGCTCGAAAATTCGTGAAAAATCGAATTTTTGCTCACAAATCAAATTTTGGTTGAAAATTGCTTCCGAGTGATTCCTAGCGCCTCCGAGTGCTCATAAGTTCTTCCGAGCGCTTCAAAGCGACTTCGAGTGCTCCTGAGTGCCTTCGAGTTCTTTCGAACGCCTCCGAGCGCTTCCAAGCGCCTCTGAGTGATTCCGAGTGCTTCCGACCTCTTCCGAGTACTTACGAGTTCTCCTGCGCGCTTCCGAGTGTTTCCGAACGCCTCCAAGCGCCTCCGAATCTGAAATCAGAGCTACAACTTTTATATTGACACCTATAGAAAGTTTTCGCTTCAATAAAAAGTTATGAACCAATTTTTGAAAAAACTCAGATTTTTTGACCGTGTTTTTAACAAAGATCGGGATTTTTGGCCCTGTTGCGAGGATTTTTGTCAAAGACAGTCCCTCGGGAAATTGTAGCCCAGACTCCCAGAAAAATTTTGGTATATTGGGTTGGCTGTTTGGTAACAATCTGACTGAGTTATGGACATTTTATTCCTGAAAAATAGTAATTTTTTGAACTTTCTATAGAAGTCTATATAAAAGTTGTAGCGCTGATTTCCACCTTTTCAATGAGTAGTCAATCATCTCTCAATTCAATTCCTACGAGGAGTTATGCTCATTACACCAAAAAAGTTCTTTTTCTAAAAAGGTACCTGTAAAGATGTGGCTTTAGACTTAACTAAAGTAAGTTTTTTCAAAAAATTTTTGCAGCATCGTGTTCAGCGTGAAAAACTGCTTTGATTTAAGTCAAAATGATCGACATGTGGGGGAGTTTTAATTCGTGGAATTATTTCGATCCAAGTGCTCATTTTATTCATCTTAATGAAAAAAAGAAAAAAATTTTTTGTCAATATAAAACAAATTTACTGCTAAAAATTGGTTTTTTTGCGTCAAAAAGGACCATATGACACCAATAAACTTATGATATATCTACCAAAATTACGTAAAAAAATCTCACTAAAAATTTCAAAAATAATAACTTTTTCAATCATTAACGGAAGAAACTAAACCATTTGTAAGAAACTAGTGTTGCTGAGGAAAGTCAGATACGCATGCACACACAAATTCTCTCTCTCTTCTTAGTGATCCGCCACACACGCAAACATGTGACACGAATTGAACACGGACCCAAAGAGCTCGCTGAGAAAAAATTGTTTACGAAAAAACGGGAGAGACTCTGAATATTCTTCGGTTATTTCATGCACAGAGAGGCACAAGNCAAACATGTGACACGAATTGAACACGGACCCAAAGAGCTCGCTGAGAAAAAATTGTTTACGAAAAAACGGGAGAGACTCTGAATATTCTTCGGTTATTTCATGCACAGAGAGGCACAAGAAGCGGCTTTTCTCGAGACCTACTAGTCACCTCGTCATCTCCGGCTGCCACGTTTTTTAGATTTTTGCCAACTGGAAAAGAGAGAAGCATAATTGTTTGTTAATATTCTGTTATAAAGAGCAAAAAGGAGCAGCTGCCAAATAATTGACAAAATGATAGATAACCACGATGTTGCAGGAAGAAAGGAAAGGTTACATTGTTAAAAAATCATTAGAAATTTAAATCAATTGAATAGGTCAACAATTGTAAACATTTGACATTTACTTATGCAAATTTTTGAAGTTTCAACTTTCTATTGGAACTGGAGATCGGCGATCCAAATTTTTATAGCTTGGATAAAATGGATCATATCTTTGTTCTATCAATTTTTCAAAACATGGCAAAGAAAAAATTGTACAGGGTGTATTGTACTACAACTTTTGTATTAACACGGGAATGTTTTTTGAAGGCGCTTCTTCCTCTAGCTAGAGTCAGGGACTCCCTGATCAAGATTGCCCTCATTATTGGAACGATATATATATCGTGGGGATACTCGACCCAAAAACCCTATATATGGGGTGGGGTATAGGGATCGAAGGAATAGAATTTTNGAACGATATATATATCGTGGGGATACTCGACCCAAAAACCCTATATATGGGGTGGGGTATAGGGATCGAAGGAATAGAATTTTGAAAAAAGTTTTCTTGAGCGAAGGTTATATGCACATAGATATGGAGAGGCGGATTTCATCACGCCGGAAGAGTAGCCAACTCATACGTGTATAGAATAGAAGCCAACAATTAAATCTCTTTTTGAATTTGTTTGTATATTACAACGAAAACCCTTTTAATTACATTCAAAACCAATCTTTTTTTTCAATTCAAATGTTTAGGGGACTGTTGGCTTGGCGGCGGATGCGCTGTCTATTCTTCTGTCGAAACCCGGTTCTTTGCATGTTTAAGATTGCGGTTTGCGGATTTTTTTCTATCTCAAAAAAATTATCGGGAGAGCGCTAAATTACCCCGAAACAATTTTCTGCCGTTTTTTATTGCTGCTTTACTTTGGTGTAATTTTGTAGTCGTTTTGTGGTTTAAATTAATAAAGAAAATTTATAAAACTTGTACCGCGTTTCACTTCGGGTAAGAAAAGCCGCATTGTTATTTTGTGCCGGAAGCACGGTATTTTGCTCGATCTTTTAGGTTTCTTAAATATTCAAGGCGTTCGGCCATTTTTTCTAGTTTTAGAACCGATCGTGAAGACCTAGTGGAAATTTGTTGCGCTTTTAGTGGAGATAAAAGGTAAGTGCTTTGTAGTAGGAAACCAGAATTCTTACGAATTGTACATACGCCTGAATTAAATGTACTGATTTACTCGGTTTGAAACATTCTGGAAGCGGCAACCTGTTCGAAGCTTGATGAAATCCACCTCTCCATATCCATTTGCATATAACCTCCTCGCGCAGTTGCTGGAGGAAATTCTGCCATTTTTGCTACAAAAAATTGTTAAAGCCTCATGGAATACTTATATTGAATGTTAAAAAAGCGCAAAAATAATTTATATTATAATTCCAGTTCAATGATATTTTCGAAATTTGTGTAAATATAAAATTTCAAAGTGTACACGAACTTTAGGACCACTCTATATCACCAAAATGCTTCTCTCGAACATGACAGGGTGTACCACAAAAGTAAACTTTTGTGATTTTTGGGACCGGGAAATTTATTTTTCTAAGGGTAACATTATGTTTCTAAGGGTCAGTTTATGCGGGGAATCGATTGAGAGCATTCCCTAACCTAAAAAAGGTGTACACAATAACGGGGCGAACAAGAACGGGACATAAAAATGGGACAACAAGAACGGGATGATAAAGGGAATTACAAGCACAATTGTTGTCCCGTTCATGTGTTGTTTGAACGATCGTTCCATTCCGCTATTGTCTACACCCTGAAAAAGCTTTCCTGATTCAGGGAAAAATTGGCTTTAAATGCAAAAAATGACTATTTTTGCTTCAAAAACACAAATTTTCCCAGAATCGGGGTTAGAGAAACATTTTTTTAATGCGTGCAATCGATTCTCCGCATAAAATTACCCCTAGAAGGATCGTTTTTAGGGCAATACATTTTCGGAACCCAAAAAAATCACAAAATCCTTCTTTTTTGGCACACCCTGTAATAGTAGGATTTCTCTTACTTTCTCAATTTGTTGGACTCATAAAAGTGCATTCTCCTGAATCGTCCAATAAACCTATTTCGATCCTTGATTAATACAGTTATATGAAGCGAAAGACGTCGGTCACGTAGTAATTTCATCGGTATGGTACTAAGCGCTTAATCGGTTAGTTCGCTCCGATTCACAATTTGAATAGAAACAGTTCTCTGGTTGAGCTATAATTAGATCAACATTAGACGCTAAGCTCCTGCTAGTTAAGTTCAAAATTCAATCCATTTTCTTTCCAAGACATTAAACTTAAAGAGTAAATCATGTCGTCGGAGTATAGAATTAGTATAAGTCGTACATAATCGGTTTTAATGAATGTCATATGAAGGAAAAGGAATTTCGTCAAAAAATTTTTTCGAGGAAACATTTATAACAAATTTTATTATTAAAAAACAAAGGGCAAAAAATTATAATTTTTTGAAAAATGCATAGATTTTATTTTTATGTCCGGAATTGAACCCGGGTTGCAAAGTTGAAAACCATTATTTCTAACCACTAGACCACATGGTCACGGCGTACCAAAATTCTAAAAAGGTGTAGGAAAGGGTCAAAAATTGTCGCCTCAGCTTGCCATGGCTTCAAAATGAGTACCATATCATACGATTTTGGGGTTTAACCCATGGCTGATTGGCTAACGTTCTCGGTCTTTTTCGTATTTTCCCCTGAATCAGGGATTTTCGTTTCGGGAATGCGCGCAATCGATTTCTCGCATAAAATTAACCCTAGAGTAGTCATTTTTATATATAAAAATTTCAAAATTCATGTAAAAATCACAATGACCTTTTTTATCACCTTGTAAAAGAACACCTTTTGATCAAATTTATGTAATTTCTAAAAAATTAAATTGCTAAGATGTTTTATCCTTTAATCGCGACTACTTCCCTCTATTCTTGCTCAAAATCGGAAGTCAGACCCTCAAAAAACCTATCACAACAAGTTGCTTATTACGGCGTCGGCGGTGAAAAGCATCAGCCAAAAGTCTCACAAAATTCTTGACCTCGTTTTCCGCAATCACGACTAATGTCCACTTTTACGCGCTCTTACGTTTTCTTTCTTCTACCACCTGGCTAGCGCGGACCATTTTGCACTAGTTGGCCACCTTGGTCAGCAGCTGACGATTCGACTCTCTCTCGCGCTGACGCGCATTCCTTTTCGAGTCTTGGCCATATTCGAAAGTTTCTCTATCGTCAATGTTACTTCTTCTGGTCGAGACTATGGCAATAGCCACCCAAGTAAATGACCGTCGTCCCACGATTTGCGAAGGTGGTCAGGGGATGTCTTCCACGAAGAAGTAGAGAGCATTGTGTGCTACGCAATGTCTCTTCATTGTTACCTGTTTCCTCTTTTCTTTTGCTTTACGAAAGCTTCGCGGTTTTTGACGCTAAGTATACAAATATGGAAGAAGAAATTGATTGATTGATTTTGAATTTTTTGTTTTTGATGTCTTATCGATGATGTTTTATCCTCATAGAGTTTTTGATGTCTTATCCTCATAGAGTTTTCCATTGATTCCTCTATTGGAGGGTTGCGCGTATATATTTTTCAAACGAAGAAATTTATCAATTTGAGGTTAAAATTGATCAATTCTCTCGTATTCGTGTTACCCATAGTCGAAAATCCCCCGAGCACAAAAAATTAACCGATTTGAAGTCATTTTTTGAAATTTAAATATTTTTCAATTTTTAGGGGGTAACCCCCTAATTTTTTAATTAGGAAATAACCCCCTAAAAATTTATAAAAATGTTTGTTAAAAAATAATATCACCATCGTGTTCCCCATAGACGAAAACCCCCGAGTACAGAAAATTAGTTGATTTGGAGAACTTTTTTGAAAATCGAATTTTTTCAATTTTTAGGGGGTAACCCCTAATTTTTTAATTTTTACAAAATTTTAAAAAGAAACATTATTACCATCGTGTTTCCCATAGTCGATGTTTTACCCCCAAGTACAGAAAATTAGTTGATTTGGAGAATTTTTTGAAAATCGAATTTTTTTCAATTTAAAGGGGGTAACCCCTAATTTTTTAGGGGGTACACCAATTTTTTTTGTTTCCTGCACACCTACCTCCTATCTATTAACTTTTAAAAAAGATCGCATGTCAATCCAATTTACCGTTTCCGAGATCTCATGGTAACGGACGAATTGACAGAAAATTTTTTTGAGGAGTACCCCCACAAAGGTGGTGTCGACCGTCTTTTCTCATTGTTCCCTACAACTTTTGTTTTAGCATCCCGAGTTTAAATCGAGTGTTCCCGAGATCGTCCGACATTTAGACAAACACATCTTACAAGTTTAATGTAGTAGGATATTTTTATTAAAGACGGGGGGGGGTGCAAATTAGAGCCCTTTCTCCAAAAATTTTTTTCAAAAATGACTTTCTAGGGGTAAAAATAGGATGAAAATCGATTGTGCACATCCCCTTTGCGTGAAAATGCTTTCTTCACCTTGTTTTCGTGAAATAGCACTATTTCATGTTAAAAATAGTACTATTTTCGCGAAAACAAGATGAAGGAAGCATTTTCACGCTACGGGGATGTGCGCAATCGATTTTTCACCCTATTATTACCCCCTAGAAAGTCATTTTTCAACAAATTTTTTGGAGAAAGGGCCCTAATTTGCACCTTCCCTTTAATAACAAAATTGGAAAACCAAAAGTTTTTTTACTATTACTATTCTTTTCTTAAAGTTAACAGACTTGTAGATTCGTATTTTCCGACCACTTCATCATGTTGGCTCTAGTTGTTGACCTGTAAAGGGCAAGTTCTTCCTTTGTAATGCGATAGTTTTTTTCCGGCGTCGACCGTTAAGAGCAATACAATTAGAATTATATGTGCTTGAATTCACTCGGAGCTCATGTGTACACTTTTCATGTGGCTTGAGAAATTTTTCTTGTCAAAATGCGGATTTTCTTGAAGAATTGAACTATTGAAAATTGTTGTGTTTTTTATTTTCTGTTTGTTCTACGTACGATCATAGCTTTTTTGCACGACACCCCCCCTAGCTCGACCACAGCTTTTGAAAAGTTTTTGAACACAAGAGGAATGGATTCATTCTGTGTATCTCAGGTGGCGAAAAGGTAGTATCACTCACCATCCAATGTGATATCACCCACACCACCCTAGGTAGTGCCACCCACCATCCAATGTGGTAACACTCACACCATCCACCATCCACTGGTGGTTTGGGTGACGGATTGTAAAGTAGGTGGTAGCACTCAGAATGAAAAGTAAGTAGTACCACCCAGGATGTGTAATGGGTGGTACCCCCTACTTTTTCACACCCTGGTCTAGTTCTGGTGATTATAAAATTCAATCAGAACGCCAGATGGTGGTTATCAATCGGATCGTTTTTTTGCCATTTGTATATGCTAGAGAAGTATTTTACTTTCTGTAAACTTGATCAATTTTTTACTCTATCAAAGTCCTATTTTAAGATCGAAGCTCTTCGTTTTTTTCATCCTAGTTTGACAGCTTATTGCTTCTCCTCCAAGCATTCGTATGATTCACAAATCTTTGATCATCGGTTGGTCATTTCTGAAAACTAGCTAGCCAAAACCACAAGTTTAATATATCATCATTCCCCGACTTTTTCTCTACTGCTTGTGCTTGTTTTAGCTTCTTTTGGATGCTATAGTCATTTTTGGGTTTTGGTTTTACTCTTGAACTTTTCGTGGCTTTTTCTTTTCTTGCATATTGACCTATCTGATTAGTTGGATGAAAGCCGCACAGAGGCTTTGAGGCAAAATTTGGTCGAAACTGACCACGCACGCTAACCTTGTTCGACTGGGAATTTTTGTTTGTTTGCGCAAGCACCGACAAATTTTTGCTCAGCTTTTTGTGCTTGAAAAAACGATAGATTAATTGATTGTATTTTTAGGTAAGATTGTTAAGTTTATTTGATTTTTCTAAATTTGAAATGTATTGCCGAAGCGCCAACTGGACACGAAGGTCCTGCTTCTCCTAAAAATTTTTTAAATTCTAGTGGGATTCGAACCCTAGCCTATAAACTGCAAAGCTGTCACTTATCCACTCGGCCATAGGCTTGGGGAGGAAAACCCTATGTTATGATATTCGTTCTACTCGTCTCGGCGAGCTGAGTCGAATGCCATGAATTGTTTTTAAAATTTTGAATTTCCTCGCACAAAAACCGCGGAGGGTATGCCATACATTACCAATGGGGGGGGGGCTGTCCCCCCTCATGTAGCTAGCATCGAGCCAAAAATTAAGATTCATATAGCCTCGGAGTTCCAAGTCTCAAAGCTATATAGCCGAGCCAAAAAATTAGATGGCGACCTTTTTTTTTAGTCGATAACATATAGCCCGAGGTAGCTTGTCCCCCCCCCCCTCCTTGTTCATGTATGGGGTATGCCCCTAAAAGGGCAAAAAAAATCCACATTCCTTGAATCATGTTCTTGCAAGCATTTCCTTAACACGGGAATACTTCAAAATTCCGGGATATTCTATTATTTTGAATTATGCTGAACAACTTTCGAAAAAAATTTTTTTATCAAGTTGTTATTTATGAAAGAAAAAAGTTGTGATAAATTATAGGCAAAATTAAGAATCCGAATTTTAACGTAAACTTGGCTAAGTGGTAGTGCTCTCGGATTAGAGTCTAATGGTCTTGGGTTCGAATCTAACCTGAGTCAATTTGATTTTGCCTCAAAAATAAATCTGGTATTTTTTTAAAACATTATCCTCCTCCCCCATTTTTATCTACATTTTTTGTACAACAATTAATGATAGTTGTTCACAGAGCTTCCTTTTCGATTCAAGGTTATTATTTCCGGTTGTAACATCTTGCACATTTCGTGTGACTTGTTGGACTTTCCCAAACAATCCTCTTTTTTTTCATGTACCATCATCTTTTTTCGAACGCCATGCTTAGGGAATTAACAAATGTTCTCCTCGCTAAGATTCTGTAAAACTAATGCTCATTAAGTCGGTTGAACATAGCTTTTCGTTATGGGAAGTGGTCATTAAGTGGCTCGTAGTTCGCACTTTAGCTTTTTGTAAACAAAAATGAAAAGTTTTCGCGTTTCTCTCCTTTTCCGCACTCGATTATATCCTTGTTTTTTTGTATAATTGTATCGAAAAATGTTTTTTGTTTTTACGTGCAAAAATTGTATATGGATTATGGGATTAACAAGAGATGAGATGAGATAAATAAGATGTAAATTTTAAAAGAGACAAAAACAAGAAATAAAAATTACTATCTCTAGGAAAAGTGGTAGGGTTGGTCCATAGAAGTTTTTTTAAACTTTTTGGCGAAAATTTTTAATTTTGGTCTAAAATCATAGGTCGGCAAGGTGGGGGGGGGAGGGGACTCCCGATGAGGTGGTCCCCCACCACCTCCACCAAAAAACGACTTTTTTTTTTAGTCTTCTGACACCCAATTTTTATGGACCACCTCATATGTTCGGGGGATCTATGCGTGGTCACCCTCAATTTTGGGCCATGAGTGCGTGGTCCCCCTTTAAATTTGGGCTCGTGCGTAGTGGGTCAGGAGGAGGCTCCTGGCCGACCTATGGCTAAAATGATATTTTCGACTAAAAAATTGCTTTTTTGGGGGCAAAAATAGGCATTTTTCGACGAAAAAATGTCATTTTTTATTTTTAAAAATTGAAAAAAATGCAAAAATATATATTGTTTCAAAAATTTTCAATACTAGAAAACGTCTTGATCCTCGGAAAATTGTTCAAGAACGGTGATCATCCTTGCCCTCACTCGGCTTACAAAAAAGTTCTCCTTACGACTTTTGAGGGCCAAAAAATTTCTCTTTCTGATTTGGTGCAATGAAGTAGATCAAATTTTGGATCGCACAGAAGCAGGAATTTGCATTCATTAAAAAAGCACCCGCTAATGGATGTCTTATAAAAAACAGCGTGTGCGAATCGCTTCTGTTATGATTTTATGGAATCCGAAAGTTCATTAATGCCTTTGTGTTTATTAGCCGTCATTTTCACTTACTTTTTACTCCTCAAAATTTAAAAATCAACTTTCAAAATGACCTTGACTTTTAAAGTCTCGGACCTCTTCAATAAGATGAAAAATCATTTTGTAGTTAATTGAGTACAATTTTGCGGATTACATAAACTTTTTACGTGAGAAATCGAAAATTTGCTTTTTTCGAAGATCGTTTGTTTTCTTTTTACAAATGTTCAGAGATCATTATCAGAAAGAAACTAGCAGGGAAAAATTTACGCGGTCCCGTCAAAAATTTTGCACATTGCGCAGTCCCCCCCCCCCAGTTTGGGAGGGAGTATATTTACCATAGGTATAAGAACCAAAGTAGCTCCTAAGTTTTTGATCGTTGTCCGGAATTTTTGATACACACTGCACTGTGACCTTTCCCCAATTTTCCTCCAAAATTCGAGTATCATTGTTGCAAAACCTAACACTTCAAATATCATCTTGTTTTTTTTCAATAACCTCTAGAATTTTGTATAAATATACGCGTTTGTTTGTCGAGTTTTCTTACCGAATAACCTTTTTATAACATTGTCGATTTGATTGTCCCCGTGAAAATGAACGTGCATAGTCAAAAGTCAAATTTCCTCTCAATTCATTCATTTTCCTTTCACCGAGATTTTCGGTTATCGAATAAACGATACTTTTGTGTTGATGCTCGAATTCTTCTATAAGTTGAGCTTCCTTGAGTTCGAACCACTTCTTGAGTACTATGCAAATGTGCTGCTGACCCAACATTTAGCCTTTTGACTGACGCACTGTTTACCGAAACGTCTTTCGAGTGGGGCGTTTGACCGATTTGAGCGATGATGGCGCGAGCCAGCCAAGTTTGGCTTTAGACCTTTTAAACGAGGTGATGCGTCAACGATTCGGTTGACGAAACATTGAGGTTTTGATGTGACAAATGCTTATGAAAATTTAACAAATTCAAAATGTATAAAATTTAAACAACTATTCAAAGTTTGATTTCCATAGGTTGGAATAATTTTGGCATTGGCTCATTTTTGTGAATATCCCTTCCATAGATGAAGCTTTTCCCATTGGTTTGAATAGTTTTGATGTGATGAAGTTGAAATTCTTGAGTCTTCGTTTTTACTTGTTGGCTGCTATTGTTCGGCAAAGCATCCATAAAACTCCATCCACAGTTATAAGCAAGATCTGCATCACAAGCGAACGATTGGCAATTAACACTCATATAATTTGTTACATTTTTACTATGAGGAGGAGGGAAAGTGTAATTGTAAGCAGTATTGGTTAAAAGACATGAGGCAGGTTGCCAATACAAGGGTGCTTGCCATGTACCGTTATTTACTGCTAAGACGCAGTTGCCTGGACTAGAAGCGTTAAAACCGTTGGCCCAAGGTTGATAATTGCCTAGCTAAAGTCTTTGCTATAATTTTTGAAAAAAAATTTAGAATTTCACGCAGGTCTGCGTACCGTTTGGTTTTTATACCACCATTGTATCACACTGGATGGGGGACTTTTGCGCCCTCACATATGCGCAACGACACTTGCACACCCGAGCATCCGATTTTTGCGCCCCGACATTTGCGCTCTCGTGAAAATGACCATTTTCGCTTCAAAAATCCAATTTTTCCCTGAATCAGGATCAAGAACGCATTTTCCGGGGTCGGGAATGCGCGCAATTGATTCCCCGCGTAAAATTACCCCTAGGGGGTCATTTTTAGAAAAATAAATTTTCGGGTCCCAAAATGTCAAAAAAAGTCACTCACTTTTTGCGCCACTTTGTACTTTACGGGCGGAAACAGACTATACTAATCAATCTTGAATAAAAGATTATATTATTTTTGTAAATATTATTTTTGCAGAAAATATCTGATTTTTGGATCGAAAATCTGATTTTTTGACATTTTTTCTGTTTTTCTTTTTTTTCATTCCGAGCCCTGCAAGGAGATCATTTTTTGTGCCTTAAAGGACCAGTCCAGTCAGTTACAACTATATGAAAAAATGATATATTCGGAAGGATCATGAAAAATGGAGCATTTTTTGTTTTTACGGCATGTTCTGAATCGTTGTAGTTTTCGAGGTAATTGCGTTTGAAATTTTGAATTTGTTACAAGCTCTTCGTTGTAATACACAAACTTTTTTGAATTTTTTGCGGAAAAATCGATTTTTGCATCAATTTTTTAAATTTTCATAAAATGAACATTGTAGCAATTTTTTATAGCTAAATGAGACGAACAAAATGACACCAAAATTATCCAATTTGAACATTGTTTTGGGTTATTGAAACGAAAATTCTGATTCATGTTTTCGTTTCAATAACCCAAAACAATGTTCAAATTGGATAATTTTGGTGTCATTTTGTTCGTCTCATTTAGCTATAAAAAATTGCTACAATGTTCATTTTATGAAAATTTAAAAAATTGATGCAAAAATCGATTTTTCCGCAAAAAATTCAAAAAAGTTTGTGCATTACAACGAAGAGCTTGTAACAAATTCAAACGCAATTATCTCGAAAACTACAACGATTCAGAACATGCCGTAAAAACAAAAAATGCTCCATTTTTCATGATCTTTCCGAATATATCTTTTTTCCGTATGATTGTAACTGACTGGACTGGTCCTTTAATCCTCAAGATATTTGTTGCATTGTGCATTTTTACCGGGAACTCAGACCCATCATAATCGTACCACATCCATGAATTTTGAGAATTTCTATGTAATCCAATATAAGATGAAGGCACAAAATTGTCAGGACCCTGTAATGCTATATCTGAAAAAAATCTTAAAGGAAATCACCAGATATTTGCTTACAATTGAACCAGTTAATTCTTGGCGTGTTTTGCATAGCAAAGGTATATGCAGCCGCTTCTCGCCCTAATGATGCGCATGTCGAATCAGCAGTTGAGCCAGGCCGAATTGGATCCGACTCATCAAAGTTATATGTGAAGTCATAACAATCAGCATATAATGTCCATCTTTGAGTAGTCGTATCAAAAGCAAAATTTTGATATGTCCCACACTCACAGTTAGCTATAAAAATGAATTTATCACAATTTATATTTTACACACGTGTTTTTTTTCACTGGTTTTGGGCCTTATATTTGAGGGACAGAGAGTCAGGGAAATTTCAACATCGCTCAATTCCATCGGGAATCGATTCCACGCTCGGGAAAACCCCTGTAGATAGTAAAAAGACGATGAATTAGAGGAGATCGCGGTGTAGAATTGGGGTGTTCCGGTTCAATTGGCCCACCCTGTACACTACGATTCTATTAACACGAGCTTAAAAACTAACCTTGTGAAATTGCCCACTCTAAGTTCTTATATAGATTTGGATCGGTGGCCGAAAAATTCATTGAAGGTGTCATAAAGCTTGATAAAAAGCTAGTTAGAGCAGAGTCTTTTGGATTCATATTTACAGTGCTCAAACTGCCCGCACATGATTTGAAGTTGAACCAGCATGCATTAAAATTGGTGTACTTAGTTATTAAGGCCGTATCCATACCACTAAGAATATAAGTCGTTTTAATACTCGACTATTAAACAGCTCACTTAATTGAAGAAGAAAAAATAATATACAACGGATTTCGATGCCATCCTATATTCGATAGTGTCATTTGATTCATAATATAAGCCAGTTGAAGCGCACTAAATATTTTTATAATAAAAACTGACGAAGATTGGCAAATCTTCATCAGTTGAGCATAAAAAGTAAAAAATTGTCCTTTCCAGAAACATGTACACCATAGGTGCACAAGTAGTACACTTATCCAAGTACGACATATTTTTGAAAACGACATGTTTTTGATCTTTTTTTAGGTCGCCAAACGTAAAAATGTCGCATTTTTGGTAAAAAAACATGTCGTCTTGGGTCAAAATACGACATGTTTTCGCATTTTTGCCCCCAATAATACGACATAAGGGGGGGGGACAGTCCCCCCCCTTGTGCACCTATGATGTATACTTTAAAGCATGGATCATACTTTAAAGCATGATCCATACTTTTTTAAATTTTAAAGAACTTACGCATTAAGTCCATTAGTACTCGAATCATTTGATACTTTAAGAGAAAGTAGAGCTGATGTAACATCAGATAGGCTGTTATATGTAGTGATATTTCCCACTGCGTTTGACGTGCTTGCATATGTGATAATCGAAACCCGAGAACGATGCCATACTTGGCCTTGATCATTATATTGAGCTATTTGAAGCTGGCTAAGCTCACTTGCGAGTGATAACGTTATCTAAAAATAGCAACATAGGGGCCATTCACATATTACGTAATCAGGTTAGGGGGGGGGGGTAGCCGAAATGATTATGGTTGATTATGAGGGGGGATCGGGTCGTGATTACGTAATCATCGTGTCGTTTTTTAAAACTGAATGGCGCCAGAAATCCGTTTTCGACAAAAAAATTTTCAGCATACGACAAGAGTGTATGCTGAATACGATCCAATCAGCCATTTTGATTGTAACGCATGTTTTTTGTGTTAATATTCAGAATTTTCAAAAAAATTCAGCGCAAACACCAGAATAAACGTTTGGCGCGCTTGACAATTTGAGTGTTAAATATTACTTGGCGTAGTTTATTTGCATCTGTATTTGAGCTAAGATCAAAAATTAGATAAATGTCTACATAAGCATTTGTAACGTTTGACGAACACAGGGTCCCTGGAACGTCTTGAGCCGAGTCTAAATTTAATAAAAATTTTAACAAGGTAAAAATTGAATTTGATTTTTATGCTTTTAAGAACTAACATTTGTTTGAAAACGATGGGCTACTTGAACAACAAGTTATCACCATAACAATTAACAACAACCTTTTAAACATCTCTAAAGGAGTTCTACTCTTTTAGGGGTAATATGGTAAAAAGTTAGGGGTAATATGGTTGGAAATGAAGCTCTTATCAATTTTCTTAGTTTATAAAGTCTCGTCACAATGAAACCCAGACGTATTGATATTTTCTTATCTAGCATATTTTACATGCCTTCTTCAATGTCATCATTATGATATTTATTTGTATGTCTAAAACAGAAAAGCAACGAATAAGCTTGACTTTGTTGATATCATTTTATGACGAGAACAAAAGATCAAAATATATGCCGAAAAATTAAATTTTACATCTTTTAGAAATATTGGCATGTCAAGGAAAAGGACGAAAATTCGAAGAAAATTCTAAAAT
>OZJO01014943.1:0-16559 GCA_900406225.1 Acrobeloides nanus | reverse complement strand
TGAATTCTTGCACGTAAGTTATAATATTACGCTCAGATATACGTCTTACAATGCTCATTTAAAAATCAAATTGACTCAGATGGGATTTGAGCCCGACATCCTTAGACTCGAATCTTGGAGCACTACCATTGAGCCAAGTTCATGATAAAAATCGTGATTTTGAAAAGCACGTTGGTATCGTTATGTTCCCATGAAAACCTTTGAAAACCATGAAAAGCTTGATAGCCCATCATTTCGTGTTATTTGTAAAATTTTAGCAAAATCTGGGAAGATTGTGTCCAAGACACCAAAATTTGTGACTCGAATGCCTATTGTCATCAACAAAGTGGGCAATGCCGGTGTAATGATGGATTCATCGGCGATGGAATTGACTGCATGCCAGACAAATTGGATTGTCGAAACAACACAAATTTATGCAGCGAATACGGTCATTGTGTTGGAAACCGATGTATTTGCAAAGAAGGATATACCGGTATTTTAAAAATTTGCATATGTTGGCAGTAGTAGATAAAGATTCAATGGAGGGGCTAAGAGCTAAAAAGATTGAGACGTCACGAAGGCATCATGACTGTTCGCGACGTCATAACAGCGTCGTGGCTTCATGACAGCATCGCGACATCATGACGACTTCGTGATGCTACGACGGCGTTATGACGGCGTCGCGGCTTCATGATGGCATCGCGACGTCACGATGGCGTCGAGACGTCATGACGGCATCGCGATATCATAACAGTTGTGTGAGAAAAAATGAATCCAATTTGGAAAATCTCACTCAGCCCAGCTCTAACTCTCGTCAAAAAAGTGCCTCTCGGAACTCCTATCCTGAATCTTAGCTTCACTCCAATAAACATTCTTAGGTGATGGTATTACCTGTATGAGTTTAACCCCTACTGCAGACCCAACCCTTCTCAATTGCTCTCTATGTGATGCCCAAGCTACTTGTGAAGAAGGCAAATGTAGTTGCAAAGAGGGATACTTCGGAAATGGCAGGATTTGCGTGCCCGATTTGGAAGACTGCATCAATTATCCCGGTGTTTGTCATATTAATGGACATTGTAATACGGAGAAAAGAAAATGCGAGTGTAGAAAAGGTCTAATTTTGAGCTTTGAATTTTTCGAAATTGGCTCCTTCGGGGGTTTTTCATGTGGAAAAGAAAAAATTGTACATTTCTGAGCTTCGAAATACTTCCTTGACCCTGATTCAGGGAGAGGAAGATGTATTGAAACGAAAATGATCTAAAATTCGAATTTTCGCTGGAAATCTGCTGCCTATGGGTTTTTTCTAGGTGGGATGATTGAGCGCATTGTCGCTGCAAGAAAATGGTTGCATAACCCTGATTCAGGGAAGACGATTGTTTGCCTTTTCACGACAGTTTTTAAAGCTAAAATTGGAGGAAATTCGAAATTTTACAAACTAATCATCCCATTCGACTCACAAGGGAACCACTAGTTCTGCCACACTCAGATTTTTATGAGACCTATCTCAAAAAATCGGGAAAAAATAGTATATTAAGAATATGTATATGATTTAATACACCAATCTTCCTATCACGAGATATCGAGATGAAAAGTTGCAAAAAAAATTCATTATAATTTTGTGCAAAAAGTATCTGACCCATGTGGGATTCGAACCCGGCTTGCACAGGGCAAAAGCCAACGAAGCTACCAATTGAGCCACAGGGGCTAAACGTTTAAAAGCTACAAATTTTGGCCATGATTAAATGCATTTTTGTTTACATCGAAATTTTTAATATTTTTTTATTACAAATAATATTTTTAAACAATTTTGATCAATTTTCCTTTTTAAAAATATTATTTGTAATAAAAAATATTAAAAATTTCGATATAAACAAAAATGTATTTAATCATGGCCAAAATTTGTAGCTTTTAAACGTTTAGCCCCTGTGGCTCAATTGGTAGCTTCGTTGGCTTTTGTCCTGTGCAAGCCGGGTTCGAATCCCACATGGGTCAGATACTTTTTGCACAAAATTATAATGAATTTTTTTTGCAACTTTTCATCTCGATATCTCGTGATAGGAAGATTGGTGTATTAAATCATATACATATTCTTAATATACTATTTTTTCCCGATTTTTTGAGATAGGTCTCATAAAAATCTGAGTGTGGCAGAACTAGTGGTTCCCTTGTCAGCTCACCGAGACGAGTAGAACGAATACCATAACATGGGGGTTTTCCATCTTGAAAAAAAGAAACTCCCGCGAGCCGGATTCGAACCAGCGACCTAAGGATAACAATACATTCTACAGTCCTCCGCTCTACCAACTGAGCTATCACGGGTGATAAATAAACGGTTTATAATTTTAATCACAATTAAGCATATGGCCGAGTGGCTAAAGTCACAGATTTACAGTTTATAACAAAAAAGAAAGAACATGTAAAATAAGGTCGTATAGCGCAGTTGAATAGAGTACTGTTTTTTAATCTAAATGTACAGGGTTCCAGTTCCGTATGTGTATGTGGCTGGTTCGAATGTCGCTTCGAATTTAAAGTTGTCCAAATTCCATAAAAATTTTGCATATCTCTATCTTGGCTTCTAAAACACTTTATTGGGTCAAGATAGAGATATGCAAAAATTTTCATGGAATTTGGACAACTTTAAATTCAAAGAGGGATTCGAACCCTAGCCTATAAACTGGAAATCTGTTGCTTTAGCCACTCGGCCGTGGGTTTAAAAAACTTGAAAAATTTGAGTTTGTTGTTACCTTCTCGGTCCCACATAAGAAAAATGGCAAAATTGAAAAAATTTTTAGGATTTATCGGAAATGGAATGGATTGTTCAATTCGCATTTCATGCAAAGTTGACCCCTCTATCTGTCACAAAGAAGCAGCTTGTCAACTTGACGGAAGATGTGTTTGCAAGAAAGGCCTCGTTGGTGATGGCATGGATTGCCGAACAAGTATAATAGAATTTCTTCTATAAGGCATATCCCGCCAAAAAAAGTTTATCGATCATGGTGCAAGGGCAGCTGACGCGAAATTCTCCTTGAACGGTGAGGGTTCGAACTCCGGAGGTCGAAATTTTGACTACTTTTTTTGATTCGATAAAATAAAAGTGTCGGCTACGTGCCGAAGTATATAAAGAAGCCGATTGTCTGATCTGACAAGTTAAACAACGTTGGGCCTGCAGGCTCGATTCCCATGAGGGTAAAACTTTTGCTGTTCAAAAATTGCGAGCCCAACGTTGCTTAACTTGCCAGATCGGACGACCGGCCGGCTTCTTTATATACTTCGACATGTAGCTGATACACTATATAAAGCTAGCCATGACAACGGTAATATGTCAAAATCGAAAAAATAAATTTTTCATGTCATACAGTTTGCTTTAACAAGTTTTTTTTAAACAAACAAAGTTCAAAAAATAATTTTCGACCACCAGGGAATCGAAACCTCATCTTTCAAGATGAATTTTGAGCCACTTGCTCCTGCACTATGGCTCTAAAATTTGTTTCTCACGACAAAAATGCCCTATAAATCCGAAATTTATGAAACTCTAAAAACTTTTTTTCCTTTCTAGTCGTAAGTGCAATCGACCAACAAGCATCCCCGACAATTTCCCCAACCATCCGATTCGAGTGCCCAACAGATTGTAGCTCCAATTCCGAATGTGTAAATGGAGCGTGCAAATGCGTAGCCGGGTATAAATTCGACAAGGATAGCAACTGTGTTGATATCGACGAATGCGACATGGGCATTGCTAACTGCCATAGCGTAGCAACATGTACAAATTTGAACGGCAGTTATCAATGCAAATGCCCAGAGGGTTATGGTGGTGATGGAAAGGATTGTTATCAATATGATCAGATTTTACCTGGGTAAATGTGAATTTATAAAAGAATTTGAAAAAATAAACCCTGATTTTCAGGGTTTTCGTGCCAATAACAAGAAAATTTTGAAATTTAACGTTTAAAAAACAAAATTTTAGCATAAAGATCCAATGTCTTGCTGATGGAATGCGTCTCATCCTCGCTGAAGAACACGTCCCCTTCGAGGGTCGTGTCTTCGTCCGCGGTCAAACCGACAACCCATACTGCTCGAAAACCTTCTCACCTCTCAAACAAACCGAAGACCCACCAACCTTCCACATCCCTATCGCACAGTGTGATATGCAATTGGAAGAAAACGACACCTTGGCCACCACCGTTGTTATTCAAAAACACGCGGTGTTTATAACGGAAAAAGCGTATGCCTATCGATTGAGATGCCAATACCCAACAGCGGTGAAGAAAATGATGACTCATTTCAATGTGTCCGAGTTGACGACGGAATCAATTTATGAACATGGCGGGGATCCGGTGTGCTCGTTAACCGTCACAAATGAGAATAATCTTACGATAGATAGTGCTACAGTTGGACAGGTATATACAAGTTTGAACAAAATTTTGGAGCTACTACACAATAGAGGGGGCCACTCACGTAAAAATTTTTTCGAAAATTTTTCTCTGGAAATGACCCTCTTGGGGAAAAACATGCGGGAAATCCGAATTTGACATTTTCGAAGCGAAAAAACGCTTCCCTGATTCAGGGAAGGTGTATCGAAGCGAAAAGTCGCAAAAATGCGATTTTTGCTTAAAAATGACCCCTTTTGGGGTAAAAATGTGCGGGGAATCCGAATTTGACATTTATAAAATTCCTCGGATTCAAGAAAAACTGTATATCGACGCAAAAATTCGAGAAAATAACATATCTAGCGAAATCCAATTAACAAATGATCTTCTCGAATTTTCGCGTCGATATCAGCTTTTCTTGAATCCGAGGAATTTTATAAATGAGACAACATTAGGATTTCTGAAAAATTTTCACCAAAAAATAATTTAGATTCTAAAACTTCAACTCTCCGTTCTCCCAAATAAGACCTATTCAATTTTGCCAAGAAACTGTTTCGCAATAAATTTGGAGACTGGAGAAAAATATAGCTTAACAGACGCTGCTGGGTGTGCCATAGATACCATGTTGTTCCCAGAATGGACGCGTGTAAGGCAAGATATGACAGAGGCTGTGTTCAGGACATTCAAATGGCCAGATAGCTCAATGATTCGATTCGAATGTGATTGTTCAGCATGTATTGGAATGTGTCCTACGGTAAGAGGGTAGAAGACGAAATTTAAAAAAATAACATTTTAGAAATGGGGTGGGGTAGTGATGCTCAAAGTTACAAACAGTAACAAGCCTTGTCACCGGCCTCAAATATGCGAATTTTGGTTACAGTATAATTTGTTCTTGGCAACAAAGATAGCAAATTTGTCACCATGGTGTTGTGACCAAAATTCGTATAATTGAGATGATGACAAGGCTTGTCACTTTTTGTATCGTTAAATATTACTATAGTGGGGATTATTGATCTCAGAGGATTAAAGGACCAGTTCAGTGAGAAAAAAGTTTTTGTTGATATTCGGAAAGTTGGTGAAAAATGAAGCATTTTTTGTTTTTACGGTATGTTCTGAATCGTTGTAGTTTTCGAGATAATTGCGTTTGAAATTTTGAATTTGTGTACATGTTTTCGTTGTGATACACAAACTTTTTTGAGGAAAAATCGATTTTGCATCGATTTTTTAAATTTTCATAAAATGAACATTGTAACAATTTCTTATAGCTAAATGAGACGAACAAAATGATATCAAAATTATCCAATTTAAAAATTGTTTTGGGTTATTGAAACAAAAATTCTGATTCATGTTTTCGTTTCAATAACCCAAAACAATGTTCAAATTAGATAATTTTGGTTCGTCTCATTTAGCTCTAAAAAATATCTACAATGTTCATTTATGAAAATTTAAAAAATCGATTTTTTCTCAATAAATTCAAAATAGTTTGTGTATCACAACGAAAACATGTACACAAATTCAAAATTTCAAACGCAATTATCTCGAAAACTACAACGATTCAGAACATGCCGTAGAAAAAAAAATTGCTCCATTTTTCATGAACTTGATATCCTAATGAAAATATGCAAATTTCAGGTTAATTGTGGACGACGCCGTGATGCTCTATTCAAACGAAGATTTAGAGCAAGATTTGCTCGTGCTGGAGGCGTTTCACCTGAAATCAATGACACTATCCCTGAATCAGGGTTAGTCGAAGAGTTTATTGACGAAGATCTATCTTGGTTGAAAAATATTGCCGTCGGAAATTCCTCGAAATTAGCCTTTTCGAGTGTAGTATTGGTGAATGAAGACGAAGAAGAGCAACTAGCACAAAGGCAGTTAGAGAGATGGTTGGCTCAAGGTAAAAATTATAATTTTATGTATGTATATTCCGACTCGCGGTGCTAAAAATGGAGAAAAGTCCTTTTCCTGAAAATTTCAAGCGATAATTTTTTCAGGCTCAAATTATGAAGCCGGTGTCCTTCAAGAACCTTCTATAGAAGAACAGGTCTGCATCCGCCCCATGTGGCTA
Source organism: Acrobeloides nanus (assembly GCA_900406225.1). Taxonomy (NCBI): domain Eukaryota; kingdom Metazoa; phylum Nematoda; class Chromadorea; order Rhabditida; family Cephalobidae; genus Acrobeloides; species Acrobeloides nanus. Next base: position 10,145 of record OZJO01014943.1, on the reverse strand, counting down.
GCCATATGCTTACTATCTTTACTAATATCTGGCTCGATGCTGACCTCTATGGTTTTATGCTATAGAAAAAGGTCAAAAATAAAATCTCGGCAATCACATATCCATCATAGAANTGGCTAGCCATATGCTTACTATCTTTACTAATATCTGGCTCGATGCTGACCTCTATGGTTTTATGCTATAGAAAAAGGTCAAAAATAAAATCCCGGCAATCACATATCCATCATAGAAGGGATCCCACAACTTTATCAGAAGATGCTTCGGCTTATTTGAAATTTTGAAAAAATACATTTTTTACAATTTGGATAAGAAAATATTTTTACGAGTCTATTTTTAAGAATTGTTTTTTGCCTTCTTTCTTAAATTGTACCTCTATAAAAATTCTTTCACGCAAAAAATTTCTGCCACATTTTTTAATTTTGTATTTTCGTCATTTTCTCATGTCATCTAGATTCGTTTTTTATATGGACCAAAAATAAAATTCAAATAATTTTTTAAGTCAATTATTAGGCTTAGGCCTATGCTTAGACTAATACTAGGCCTAGACTTTGGCTTAGTTTCTAGGCTTAAGCTGAGTCATAGGTTTAAGCCTAGGCTTAGGCTTACACCTAGGTTTAGGCCTAGTCTAGATCATTGGCGGTTAGTATTTTTGATCCAACTTTTTACCACTTATCATTGACCATTCCATCTTCAAAACTTCTCAGTCATTCCATGTGTATATTTATAATTTCTATTTAAAAAATTTAAATTTCTAATTTTTAAGGAAATTAATTTTTGAAATTTAAATTTCACTCTTTTTTTAAATTTTATACTTATTCTCATTTTTGTTAGCTCATAATTTATGATCAGAATGTTGTAAAATTCGACAATAATCCGGTCTACAATGGTCAAAATTAAAAAAAAAAAGTTTCGCATAAATGTGTTTTTATAGCTTATATAGACTGAGAGACCATCACGCTAGTTGTTAGTGGCTAGCGTGATGGTCTCCCAGTCTATATCTCAGTTTCGAATGCCGACTTGTTATAAAAGTCTTTGCATTCTGACGAAATTTCTTGCATATACCTTATTTTGACTATTTTTTTTAAATTGTCCCTATTAAAAATTTAGGGCTTTATAAAGAATATTTAGAATTTTACAATTTTTTATGTCCCATTTTGTGCATTTATGCAAACATTCCACTTATTCAATCTCTTTTGCCTTTACATTCCTATCTCTCGGGTCCAAGTTATCTGCTTCTTTTTTATTTCGAATATTTGGAGCTACTTCGGCCCTTATACGCCATTGAACGTGGTCTAAAAAATAAAAAATTTTATTTTTCAAAATTCTCTCAAAAATGACCCTATTAGGGATAATTTTATGCGGGAAACACGTTGGCGATGTTATTTTTGCGTCAAAACGATTCTTCTATTTTTTAGAAAATCGAATTTTTGCATATTAGCTTTTTCGAAATATGTACTTTCTTTGTCTTCAATTCGATTTTCTAAAAAATAGAAGAAGCGTTTTGACGCAGAAATAACATCGCCTACGTGTTTCCCTCATAAAATTACCCCAAATAGGGTCATTTTGAGAAACTTCGAAAAATAAAATTTTTCGATTTTAGACCACATTCCATGGGGTATAAGAGCTGAAATAGCTTCGAATATTTTTATTGTACTAGCTTATTGTCAATATTTGATTATTTAAATAAAACATTTTTAAAAATCAGCTACAGAGTAGTACAAAATGGAATTTTGCGCGATTTTCAAATTTTTTAAGCTTTTTATTTTCATCAAGCTAATCCTATAGGGGTTTTTCTATGTGATTGATTATGCGCATTTTCGGACCGTGAAAACACTTCTCTAACCCTGATTCAGGGCAGAAGTATGTGTATTGAAACGAAAATAGGCTAATTCAGTACCAGGAGCCTGTTCTATAAAGCGAAAAATGAAAAATGGCTAAAAAATGCAAAATTTTGAGTAACTCTTTATGGTATGAGTAAAAAGCGAAAATGCTTGGGGAAATAAAAATTCTATACAATTCTAATATTTTTGCAAAAAACCACATTCAAAAACCTCTAACCGAAATATGAGAAAAATCGATTAAGTTAACATAGATTTTGGGGGCTTGAAACGCTAAAAACATCAAAAATGATCATTTTTCAGGAATAAAATGGCCATAACTCAGCCAAATTGTTATCTTACAACCAAACAAATATACCAAAATTTTCCTCGGAAGCTGGGCTTCATTTTTTGGGAAGATCATTTTAGCTGAAACCCCTGCAGCCGGATCAAAAAGGCCGATCTTTGTCAAAAACTCGATCAAAAAATTCGGAGCTTTTTCAAAGATTGGATTATAACTTTTTGTTGAAGCGAAAACGTTCCATAGGTGTCTATATAAAAGCTGTAGCGCAGATTCCCAGCTTTTCAACGAGTGGTCAACCATCTCTCAATTCACTTCCTACGAGGAAATATGACTATTTTACCAAAATGCAAAAAAGTGATAATACCCGCTATCGTTAAGGTTCAGAATGCTCGCAAACGATTTCTAGTATAAAACCCTCAATAGGGTTATTTTGATAAAAAATAAACAACTTGAATAATTTTGAAAAAATCGAAAAAATCCGTTTTTGCACCATCCATAGTACAAAAATTTAATTTAAATTTGCAAAAAATGACAAAAATTGTTTACTAAAAAAACTAAAAAAATAAACACCAAATTTATGATTCAGCCGAAAAAACTATTAACAATGAGTGCAATTGGAGCTTTCTGTTATTGTACTAAATTGGTCAAAAAAAATGAAAGCATATACAAAAAAGTGTATATATATCTTATATACAAAAAATGATCATTTATGAACATTGGTGGTTAGCTGGATAAGTCATTTAGTATTTCATTATGAAGTTTTTCTTGGTAGATATTTTAATTTTTATGCAAATTTCATGGTCCTGCTCTTATCAATATCAGTATACGCCTTATCAATGTCCGAGGATTGATGAAGGACATAGTTATTTCTTCACGAATATAACGGGAAGAAAAGAAAGAATTTGTGCATGGATGTATTTTTATGATGAGTGCCGAGAAGAAGCTACTATTATGGTATAGAGATTCTTCCGACAAGAGAAAAAATGATCATCACCCATGTGCAGCAGCAAGTGGCGCAAAATTCAACTTGAACGAGAGTTTTCGAATCCCATGGGTCGAAAATTTGTTTTTATCGATCAAAAAGTTATCAAAACAATGAAAAAAATTTGCTTATCATTATTTTTCGATTTGATCAGTGACACTATACAGAAAATGTTAAAGGGGGAGGGCCGATTGAGGCGAGTTATTTTTTAAAATTTTTCGACAAACGTAAAAAATGTTTGAAGCGATGAAAAAAATACTGTTTTCGAGTAAAAAATCGGAAAAAAATTTTGGGATGTTTTTGGCCTTTTTTACAACAAATTTCAATGCTGTAAAAATGGCCAAAAAACATTCAAACAAATTTTTTTCGATTTTTTCTCAAAAACATTTTTTACGTTTGCGAACAAATTTTGGAAAAAAATTTTTGTGATAACTTGCCTCATTCGGCCCTCTCCTTTAATAGAGCTATCACTACTGTATAGGGAACATAGGTCAAAATCGAAAAATAATGACAAGCAAAATTTTTCATGTAATTTTAAGGGAGTTTGCTTTGACAACTTTTTTTATTTGATTAAAACAAAATTTGGACTACCGGGGTCGAACCCTTCCATTTGGAGATGAATTTTACCCCCACTTGCTCCTGCGCCATGAGTGATTTTTTTTTATTGACGAGAAATACTATATACCTTTTTAGTTTAACCAAAATATTTCTCAACTGAGACATCCCTACTACAAGAATATTGAGTCAATATTTGTATTGTCTGATTGTATTTTTAAAGGTTATACTGGAAATAACTATACTGGCCTTGGAGTGCATCGTTTTCAAGCTGGATATTTTGATCTGGGACAACATCGTAATAGATTGGCATCGGTCCAATGCTATTGTTTGTAAGGATTATAGTAGAGATCGAACAAAATCAAAATTTTGATTTTGAATGAAAATTTTTGAGAAAATCAAAATTTTTCAAAATCACAATTTTTTCAAAATTTTGATTGGTCGATCCAAATTTTGATAATGATCCTCAATTATAATTTTTGACGAAAATTTTCCAATTTTTTCAACAAGAATTTCCAGAATTTCCNGATTGGTCGATCCAAATTTTGATAATGATCCTCAATTATAATTTTTGACGAAAATTTTCCAATTTTTTCAACAAGAATTTCCAGAATTTCCTTTTTTCAACAAGAATTATAATTTTTTGAGCATTTCAGCTTAAAAGTAAGCATTTTCAAAAAATTTTTGATTTTGGTTAAAGGACCAGTCCATCAGTTATAACCATATGAAAAAATGATAAAATGTAAAATTTGCCCTGACTGGGTCGAACCCTCGACCATTTAAGTGAAAATAAGACGCCTGCCACTTTGCCATGAGTCTTGATTTTTTCTATTGGTTGAATCTCCCTATAACTATCAGAACGTTACCACAACTTTAAGAAAACACGAACTCTTAATTTTAAGAAAAAACGAAACGCTGCCTGAAGAAGAATACATTCAAACAAGTTCCTGTAGTGGTGCAATCAATTGGCTACTTGTTTCTTTTGCCTTCTTGATTTTAGTTGTCATTTTTGCAGCCATCTCTTGGGCTATGATAAACAAAAGGGTTAGAATTTTTACAAAGAGTGTGAATTTGTAAAAAATTTTAGGATTATGTCGTGTCCTTGATCGATCGACTTCCCTACCACAGAAAAACATCTCCAGTGATATACAAAAATGAATCGACTAACAGATTAATCTTGAATTCTATCTAACTTTACATATTTGTATAAACTGTACATATTTGTATAGAGGGATTGAAATCATGGACTAGTCCAAGAAAAAATTTTTTCTAAAAAGATCATTTTTAGGGGTTAAATCATGCGAGAAATCGATTGCGCGCATCGCGAAGCATAAAAATGCTTCCCTAATCATGATTCAGAGAAAATTAGGGTTTTTAAAGCGAAAATTTTCATTTTTCGCATTTTCAAAAACCCAATTTTTTCCTGAATCAGGGCCAGGGAAACATTTTCACGCTTCGGCGATGCGCGCAATCAATTTCTCGCATGATTTTACCCCTAAAAATGATCTTTTTAGAAAAATTTTTTTTGGATTAGTCCATGATTTTAACCCCTTTAACTCTACTCGAAAAAATGTTGCCATAATTCGTATATATTCGGAAAGTTCATGAAAAATGGAGCATTTTTTGTTTTTACGGCACCTTCTGAATCGTTTTTGAGATAATTGATTGTGAAGTTTAGATTGTTTATTACAACGAGAACATGAATCCAGGTCTCAAATCCCTGATTCAATCAAAAGTTGTTTATTGACAAGAAAATAATTTGAACTTCTTGGATATTTAGGAAAAAGTAAATATAGCATTTTCCTCAGCTCAACGAGACGAATAAAATGACACCAAAATTATTCAATTTGGAAAGCATTTTGGGTTATTGAAACAAAAATTTGCAAAAAGGTTCAAATATTTTCGTTTTAAAAGCCCAAAATTCAGCTTATCTCCCCATTCGAAAAGCCAATACACAAATTCAGACGTTTTTGAGAAAAAAAATAGAAATTCGAGATTTTTAGCACTTGATATCTTAATGAAAATATGCAAATTTCAGGTAAATTGCGGACGATGCCAAGATGCTCTATTCAAACGAAGATTTAGAGCAAGATTTGCTCGTGCTGGAGGCGTTTCACCTGAAACCAACGACACCATCCCTGAAGTAGAGTTAGTTGAAGAGTTTATTGGCAAGATCTAGCATAGTTAAAAAACATCGCCGTCGGAAATTTCTCGAAGTTAGCTTTTTCGAGTGTAGTATTGGTGAATGAAGACGAAGAAGAACAACTAGCACAAAGGCAATTAGAGAGATGGTTCAAGGTAAACATCACAAATTTTTTTTCAAAAATTTATAAAGTCGTCTATGAATATTCCGACCCAATGTGCTAAAAATGGAGGAAATTCGAAATTTTAAAAATGAATCATGCCATTCGATTCAGCTCCCCGAGACGAGTAGATCGAATACCATAACATGGGATTTTCCATCCCGAGCCCATGGCCGAGTGGCTAAAGTAACAGATTTACAGTTTAGAGGCTAGTTTCAAATCCCGCTTCGAATTTAAAGTTGTCCAAATTCCATGAAAATTTTTGAGTTTAAATACCTCAAAACAATTTTTATTAGATAATTTTAGTGTCATTTTATTCGTCTCATAGAGTTATTAAAAATTGCTATAATGTTCATTTACAAAAATTTTAAAACTAGATGCAAAAATGGAGTTTTCCGCAAAAAAATCTGTGTATTGACACAATCTGCAACTATTCGTTATAATACATTGATTTTAAATTTTACAATCTTTTTTAAAAATATAGAAAACCTCCTCCCTTCCATAGGATTATTTTGATAAAAAATAAACAACTTGAATAATTTTGAAAAAATCGAAAAAATCCGTTTTTGGACCACCCATAGACAAAAATTTAATTGTTAAATTTCAAATAGCAATAAATGACAAAAATAGTAAATCATACGAAAAAATCAAAAATCAAATTTATGATTCAGCCGAAAATTTATCCACAATGATTGCAATTTGAGCTTTTTGTTATTGTGCGAAGTTGGCCACACATATAAATATGAAAACATATACAAAAAAGTGTGTATATAAATAAAAAGTGTTCATTTATGAATATTGGTGGCTAGCTGGATAAGTCATTTAGTTTTTTATCATGAAGTTTTTCTTGGTAGATATTTTAATTTTTATGCAAATTTCATGGTCCTGCTCTCAATATACGCCTTATCGATGTCCGAGAATTGATGAAGGACATAGTTATTTTTACACGAATATAACGGGAAGAAAGGAAAGAATTTGTGCATGGATGTATTTATATGATGAGTGCCGAGGAGATACTAATTTGATGGTATAGATATTCCTCCGACAAGAGAAAAAAGGATCATCACCATGGTGTAGCAGCAAGTGGCGCGAAATTCATCTTGGGCGGGGAGATTTCGATTCCCATAGGTCGAAATTTTGTTTTTATCTATTCAAAAAAGTTATCAAAGCAACCCCATAAAATGTATAGTCTGTTTCAACTCACAAGTCCATGACTAATTCCCCGACCCCGATAAGATGGTTTGCTTTGACAACTTTTTTTTACTTTGTGAAAACAAAATTTAGACCACCGGGGTCGAACCCTCCCAATTTTAGACGAATTTTACCCCCCCCCCCCACTTGCTCCTGCAACATGGGTAAACTTTTTTTCTCTTGACGAGAAATGCCATATACTTTTTTCTAGCTCTATGACAACCATAATATTTCTCGACTGAGCAATCCCTACTACAACGCTATTGAGTCAATATTTTTATTGGCTGATTGTCATTTTGAAGGCTATACTGAAGCTAACTATAGAGGATTTGGTGTGCATCGTTTTAAAGCTGGATATTTTTATCTGGGACAATATCGTAATACATTGGCATCGGTCCAATGTTATTGTTTGTAAGTCTGCGTTCAAGCATGTCAAGAAAGTTGTCAAAAAAGTCTAACTTTGCCTGATTTTCAATAAGGCCATGTTTATTGAAACAAATGGTCATGAAGCATAAAATCAGGCAACAAATTTTATGCTTCATGACCAGTCGTTACAATAAACATGATCTTATTGAAAATCAGGCAAAGTTAGACATTTTTGACAACTTGGAGATAGTTCCCTTTAACCCCACATTTATCGTAAAAAAAATTTTAAAAAATCTTCCACAACTTTTTCATAAAATTTGTGGAACCTGGTCAAAATCCCAAATATCCGAATGAAATCAGGATTCTGAATATAGATTCTGAATACGGATTCGGATTCAGAATCCGGATTCTGATTCTTAATACAGATTCTGAATATGGATTCTGAATATGGATTCTGAATATAGATTCTGAATATGGATTCTGATTCTGAATAGGGATTCTGATTCTGAATATGGATTCGGATTCAGAATCTGGGTTCAGAATCCGGTTTCCGAATCCGGATTCAAAATCAGAATCCATATTCAGAATCAGAATCCAGGTTCAGAATCCGGGTTCAGAGTCAGTATCCGGTTTCAGAATCCGAATTGGAATCCATATTCAGAATCAGAATCCGGATCAGAATCCGAATCCGTATTCAGAATCTATATTCAGAATCCTGATTTCATTCGGATATTTGGGATTTTGACCAGGTTCCACAAATTTTATGAAAAAGTTGTGGAAGATTTTTTTAAATTTTTTTTACGATAAATGTGAGGTTAAAGGGAACTATCTCCGACAACTTTGTGACAACTAGTTTTTGACATGCTTGAACGCAGCCTAAGGATTATAGTAGAGATCAGATCGGATTCAATTTGTTCGGAGCATTTCTTCCTATTGCCCCCAAATTCATGTAGAAATCATGAGAAATGCCATTTTTTGGGACAACATGTAAAATTTGCCCTGACGGGATCGGACCCTCGACCATTTGAGTGAAAATGAGACGCCTGCCTCTTTGCCATGACGCCTGATTTTTTCCTATTGGTTAAATTTCCCTATAACTGTCAGAATGTTATCGCAACTTTAAGAATACACGAAATTCTTAATTTTAAGAAAAAACGAAACACTGCCTGAAGAAGAATACATTCAAACAAGTTCCTGTAGTGGTGCAATCAATTGGCTACTTGTTTCTTTTGCCTTCTTGATTTTAGTTGTCATTTTTGCAGCCATCTCTTGGGCTATGATAAACAAAAGGGTTAGAATTTTTACAAAAAGTGTGAATTTGTAAAAAATTTTAGGATTATGTGGTCTCCTTGATCGATCGACTTCCTTACCACAGAGAACCAACTCCAGTGATATACAAAAATGAATCAACAGACAGATTAATCTTGAATTCTATCTAACTGTACATATTTGTATAAAAAATTGTAAATAGAATGTTTCTTTCCACCATTTTTCTCTAATACGGGAGTATTTCTTCAAAATTTCGGTATATTCTGTTATTTGAAGCTATTCTGAGCAACATTCGCAAAAAAAATTTTTTTTTAAAGTTTGTATTTATAAAAAGAAAAAATTCATGTTAAATTATAAGCAAAATTAAAAAAACAATTTTTATCGTAAACTAGGCTCAGTGGTAGTGCTCCAAGATTCGAGTCTAAGGGTCTCGGGTTTGAATTCCACTTGAGTCGATTTGATTTTGCCTGCAAAAAATAGCTGCTATATTCCATAGTTAGACAATTTTTTTCAAACAAATTTTTTTTGAATGTTTCGAGAAAATAACATATTTGCTCATTTTCTTATATTCATTTTTATTAACAACAACATATTTTGGAATGATTTAATCAATAAATGTTCTTTTTTTGTGAAAAATTTATTTGAAAAAAACAAAAAAATTGAAAAAATCCAAAAATTTGAAAACATTTGATTTTTATCGATAAAAATTGAAAATTATGTCGAAAACGTTTAAAACCAAGAAAATAGCATCAGCATATATTCTTTGGCATCAAAGCAGGCCGAAGGCGCTCGGTCTCCAGGTGGCGTTTTTACGCTTTGGGAGTGAAAATGTGCACGTCTATTTAAAAATTAAAAACCCATTTTTTAGAACTATACAATGCATCAAAACGAGGCCAAAGACTGACAAGGGACCCTCACAACTTGTCAATTTTCAAATTCAAGATTTTTTCTTAAATTTTCTTAAAAACGACTCCTTAAGATACAAAATGAAAAACCCCAACTCACCAGAAATTTAGCTTCACTAGAACGCGATCTGGGGCTGCCCTAATGGTCATAAATAGCCTTTTTAAGGATATTTGGGGCTCTAAAAATCACTAAAAATAAATTTCTTTTTGTGGTAAAAAGTCATATTTCACCGTTTTTGGCTATGCCCAACAACTTCCAAGCATTTTTGGAGCAATTTGAAATTTTTTTGAAAAATCGATTTTTTGCCTATCAGGATGTGACAGGCAAAAAAAATCGATTTTTCAAAAAAATTTCAAATTGTTCCAAAAATACTTAGAAGTTGTTGGGCATAGCCAAAAACGGTGAAATATGACTTTTTACCACAAAAAGAAATTTATTTTTAGTGATTTTTA
>OZJO01014934.1:0-12018 GCA_900406225.1 Acrobeloides nanus | reverse complement strand
AAATTATGCATTCCGTATGTTATGCATTCAATAAATTATGCATTCCGTATGTTATGCATTTTAAATGTTATGCATTCCGTACGTTATGCATTTATTTTTTATGCATTCCGTAAGGTTACCCCTCCCCCTATTGTGTAGTAGATAAGTTGACATTTTCGATGCGAAAAAAATCTTCCCTGATTCAAGGAAAGCCTGTGTATTGAAGATTTTTCTATGCAAGTCAGATCTTTGTTACCATAGAACAGTGTATGTTATCCTAGTATTAAAATTTTTCCTTTATTTAGTTCTAATCATATATAGTTTATAATGCTTATATAGGAACAGAAAAATGCTATTACAATTAATTATTACAAAAACCCGATCAATTGAGAGATTTCTTTGGCAGTAATAGGCTTAGAAAGACTAGTGGCTAGCTTTGGCTTCAATCAAATTTTGTCCATGTTCCACTTTTCCAATAGCACTTAATTTGAAGTCTTCTAAAAATATGAATAATTAGGAAAAATTAAATTAGGGTTAGGGATGGTTTTACAGGGTGATTCAAAAAGTGTCTTTTGTGATTTTTGGGACCGGAAAATTTTAAAACTAAAAATGATCCATATAGGGGTAATTTTATGCGGGGAATAGATTCGCATTTTCTAAGCATAAAGAAGTTATCTTGACGCTGATTCAGGGAATGGAGTTAGTGTATTGACGCGAAAATCGAAAAATTTTCTTAAAATTTTAATTTTTCGCCCGGAAATCATCCACTTTCACCAATCACCATTCACCCCTTCTTGTTATATGTCACTGTTAGCCTCTTATGTAAATTCATACCAACACTATTTTCAAAAGAGCTCTTTTCCAAAATATAGTCCAAAATTTCTAAAGGAATAGCCATAGTTTGATCGTCAAGTATAACGATATCATAGTGCTCCATGTATTTGTCCATTAAGGTGTCAAAGTTGAAGTTCAAGAAGCCAATTTTTAAGGCTACACCTTCGTCTTTTACTCCCAAGTCCATGTGAGAGTCTAAAAATTCAAGTAAAGCTTTAAAAGTTTGAAGAGCTACTACACAATAGGGGAGCCATGCACGTGAAAATTTTTCTGGAAATGACTCCTCTATGGGGTAAAAACATGCGAGGAATCCGAATTTGACATTTTCGAAAAAACGCTTCCCTGATTCAGAAATTCGGATTCCCCGCACATTTTTACCCCAAAAGGGTTCGTTTTTAGGAAAAAATCGAATTTTTGCGACTTTTCGCTTCAATATACAATATGCTTTCCTGAAAAGTGTTTTTTGTTTCGAAAATGTCAAATTCGGATTCCCCACATGTTTTACCCCTAGAGAGCTCATTTCCAGAAAAATTTGTTCACGTGGATGCCCCCTTTATTGTGTATTAGCTCCAAGTTCGATCCTAGTCCACAAGATTGGTAAACGGTAGTAAAATTTTATTAAGAGAGTTTGCAGCTTAGGGGTCACCACTACTTCTTTAGGTCCCCTATAAGAAATATAGGTACAAAATTGTGAAACATTTTATTATCACATGTTCAAAAGTGCTCTTATGTACCTCCAAGACTATCGCCAAGAAGAAAAACATTTTTCCGGCCCTTAATTTCTTCGTAAAACAGCATATCATTATTCAAAACAGTTGAATTTTTATTGAAAGTATGAATCAACGGCTCAGTGAAGCCGTTACAAGTGTTCTAAAAAGTTTATATTATATATTAAGCTTCACTAACATTTTACATTCTCATCATAAACCATCATGTTCGAGATGATATGTAAGCCTTTAGGAATGTATCCAACTTGATTTTTAAAAACATTTTCTATAATGTCTCCAACGCCAGCACTGAAAACGATATGGGGGAGACCATTTTCTTCAATCTTCTTCAAATAGATTTTTGCAAGATCTCTAAAAATTATTAAGGTGGGAGTAACCTTTACAGCCAGATCTCTGAAAAAAATTTTTCTCAAATTTTTGTAGAAAAGAGCCTTCTAGGGTAATTTTGATTCAAGAAATCGATTGGGCGCACTCCTGAAGCTCGAACATGCTTCCCGGGTCTTCATCCGTGAAAAATTGGTTTTTTAATGTAAATATGTAGTTGTTATAAAATCCGACAAAAGAGCTGTGTAAAGTTTGATTCATTTGTTCATGCATGACGTGGGTTGGCTGTAATGTTGAAAGACATTTCGAAAAGGTGATGTCATGCATGATCAAGGAGGGATTTAATCCAGAATTTCCAAATACAAGCGGTCCTTATAATGTTCAAAAAGTATGGGCGAGATCAAGTTTTAGTAACAAAGAAGGACCACAACTTTTATTAGGGTTTTCCTTTCACCTGTACAAGCAGCTCATTTTCGGTAAGTTCTATGTATAGACTGTAAAATTGCAATTTCCAAATAAAACAAATAAAACCCAACATAGGTGGCACCGAGCATACCATCTGAATAGTTGGACTACAGAGGGTGTGCACGGCCCACATACACACGCTTCCACATACACACATATAATTGGCGCAGGTGTTAATCATACACCACACAGACACAAAAATAATAACTATCATAGATAGTTATTTTCTTTAATAAATAAAACTAATCAGTTTGTTATTAATAAAACTAAATTTTTCATGAATGAAGGTCAGGGAAGCATTTTCAAGCTTTGAGAGTGCGCGCAATCGATTTCTCATATCAAAATTACCCTTGAAAAAATTTTGCCAAAAAGTTTTTCACAACTGTGACTTTAATTTTTACCTCAAATAAACTCGAGATTTGGCAACATATTCAGCGACTTCTTGCCTCGTTAGCTTTGCCTGAACTGCAAAATTATGTGAATTCTCCCACCTAAAAATATTAAAGTAATTTATTATAAAAAACAAAATTACGGGTGGGGGTTTTTGCAACCTCACATATGCGCAACAATACTTGCGCACCCGACTTTTGAGCACCCTATTCTTGCGCCCGACATTTGCGCTTTATTATTGTGCAACGACATTTGCGCCCCTATATATGCGCGCTAAAAATTGCGCCCCGACATTTGCGAGCATTCATCTACCCCTTTCTAGGTCAGTTATTTGTAATTTTATGGGTCTCAACTACTCTCAACTAGGGCAGTACTCATCGGGATTCAAAAATCGGAATCCCGAAATCTCGAAAGTAACGATTTTTTTCGGGATCCCGACAGTCCTAGTCCCAACAAAGAAGTACCGTTTTTAGACTTATCGATGTGCTAAAATCAGAGGAGCGCTTTGCACTAGATCAACTACGCCTGTCTGAGCTATACCCATCACAGGGTATTGCCCTGAAGCCTAGGCCACATACAAACAAAATGAACGACCTGAAAATCAAAAAACAGGTCTTGAAATTCGACAAGATCCATAACCCGACCAACCAACAACTGAAGGAACATTTGAAAACCATGCAATTCATACTAATGAAAAATAATTTCGATGATTGGGAAATATTTGAAATATTTGCCGATGATTAAAAATGAATATATTATTTTTTTACTTGACCGACGCTAAAAAGTTGGGTTTTTTTACTATTCAAAGGGACGCACAAGTCGGGCGCGCAAATATCGGGGCGCAATTATTAGCGCGCATATGTCAGGGCGCAAATGTCGGGGCGCATATGCCGGGGCGCAAATTTAAGTGCAAATGTCAGGTGTGTGTGAGGCCACAAAAGTCCCCCACCCAAAATTACCATTCAACCATATAAGGAATTTTTTCTTCAACAGTCATTATTGGACAATATTCAAACTGAACGTATTTTTTATCCATCTCTGCAGCCTTATCCGCCAATTCTGGATGCCTAACAGACATGGCTCCTTCGATAACAGCATGAGTGGTATTGCACCGATTTCCTTCGCTATCTTTGTACTTCGATAGAGTACAGTCAAAGTCTGAGATGAACTAAAAAATTTTTATAGAACACACCAGAGCTGCGTCTGATAAAAAGGGAACAGACTCAAAAAATATGTTCCCGAATGACTGACACCATAATTCTTTTTTTAAATTATGCAAAAATGTTTTTCAGGAAGGAAACTCCACTGGGGTAACATAAGTTTTTAAGCTAGTTAAAAAGATATCTCCAAAAAACACAAATTTTCCCCGTTCGCATCCCTGCGTGGTCGTGCTGGAAGGGAACTTTGTGTTTTTTTGAAGATATCTTTTTATCTAACTGAAAAACTTAGGCTGCTCAAGTGGAGTTCCCTTCCTGAAAAACATTTTTGCATAATTTAAAAAAAAGAATTATGATGCCAGTCATTCGGGAACATATTTTTAGGCCTGTTCCCTTTTTGTCACATGCAGCCCTGAAGCATATATAAATATATAGGGCATTTTCCGCCAAAAGCAAAATTCAATACTCATTGATTATATTATGTATCAACCTGATGAAAGAAAAAGTTTGGGCCAAATGGCTAGGACACTAGCCATTCATATAAGGCCGTCGGAATTAAAAGTTGTTGTTGGGACCCCCTCAAAAATGAGGGTTAGAATAGGGAACCGAATGTATTTTTAAGAATGGTTTCAGAATAAAATGAAAATGGATGCAAATGGTTGAGTGAATGGGTGCACAAGACCCAAAATGGTCGCATTTGTACTCAAATGGGTGCAATTCGGTCGTCCTAGTCCAGAAGCGTGTTGTACATTCTGCAGAATCGACTTTCAAAAAAAATCAAGTCGACTCGACTGGCCAGTCGATCCAATTGTCCGAAAATGCTCAAAAATAGCATGAAATTCCTATTTTCCAAAAATTTGGGTCGGCTACATCAAGTCGACTGATTTTTTTTGAAGTCAGCCGTCCCCCTTAATGGCATTTTTTGCACCTTAGTGCACAAAAAAATTTCGTTTTTGGGCTATTTTTGAGGGATCCCAAAAAACTTTTAATTCCGATCGCCTTATGTTATAAACGCGGGTTCGATCACACCAGGGTTAAAGTTTTTTATTTTAGCGAATCAAAAAATTGTTAAAAGTAAATCCCCTTAAAATTACATGAAAATTTTTTGCCTATCATTAGTTTTTGGAGCAAAAAATTTCTATGTTGTATATCGCTTGTTCAACCCACATCGGAGTAGAATTATTTTTGCCTTATTAAGTAGTATATTTGGATGATTTTTACCATAAGTTTATCAGCACCATCCTCATGCATTTTCTGGATCTTCTTCCAAACTACCTCCGGATTTTCCATACGAATATGAGGTGATTTTAGAATATTCATAATCTTCATTTTGAAATGTATTTTTAGAGCCTAAAATTTGCTTACTTATTATAATTAGGGACTTTCACGAGATTTTCAAAACTTATTCAAATAAAATAATTTTGATACCAAAATGTCTGTCATAGGTGTAGTATCAACTTTTGTTCTGGATGTTTACTTAAAGGTAGTGTGCAAGCTCTTAAAATTTGAATTCCCGCCAGAGCAGGAATTTTCTTTTTAATGCACAACTTGTGGCTTAAATTATATGCTCATCAAATTTTTTCTCCTTAATAAGTTCGACAGGCAGGCTAGACAACAATGTAATTTTTCTTCCCTTTTATTCGCTACTTCTGCTGCAAAAAATTACATCGTTGTCTAGCCTGCCTGTCGAACTTATCAAGAAGAAAAAATTTGATGAGCATATAATTTAAGCCAAAAGTTGTGCATTAAAACGAAAATTCCTGCTCTGGCGGGAATTCAAATTTTAAGAGCTTGCACACTACCTTTAAAGAGAGAGTTCAAACCATGGCCAGGTAGAAATGTTTAAAAATTGTTTTTAAAAATGACATTTCTGAGTAAATTTTATGAGAAAAATCGATTAGAATAGGTTTCGAAGAGTGAAAATGCTTCCTTGACCCTGATTCAGGGTAATGTATTGAAGCGAAAATCAAAAAATTTGAATTTTTAAAGAAAAAAGATCCCTTCGAGGTAATTTTATGTGAGGGGAAACGAAATTTTTTTTAATTTAAAAAAATTCTACCTGTTTTGAATTTGCAATCGATTCCTCGCATAAAAGTACCTCGAAGGGGTCTTTTTTTGTTTAAAGATTCAAATTTTTTGATTTTTGCTTCAAAATACAACCTCCATTCCCTGAATCAAGATCAAGGAAGCATTTTCACGCTTTGAAACCTATTTCTATCGATTCTTCGCATAAAATTTACCCTATAAATGGCATTTTTTAAACATTTAAAAAAAATTTCTACCTGACCATGGTTTGAACTCCCCGTTTAAAACTACCAAAAAGTTCAAAAAAAGATGCGTAAAAGTGCTAAAACCGAGTCAACACCTTTATGTAAAAAATGGCATAACAATGATCAAATTTACACTACAACTATATTTTAGATTTTTTAAATTTTTTCGTGTCGCTAGACATGTAGTAATAGTCCAGAATCTACAAAAAAACTTTGATTTGAGTTCTAAATCAACGACAGGCATAATCTAAAACGATTTTTGCAAACATAAAATTTTGATATAGAAGCCTCTAATTATAATAAGCCAAAATATGCAAGTTAAACAAAGAAAATAAAGTTGTTGCAAAAAATCCTATCCTTTTCGATAAAAAACATGACATCATTTTGCAACATTTCGCTATATAAAAACACGGGAACACAGAAAAACTAATGTTGGAAAAAATAATAGTAAAGCACCCGAACAGCCTAATAGCAAAACAGTCAAAGGGAAAAAGAATGGAGAATTTCTTCTTCGTTGTCAGACCGCCCGACTCCGAGCTTACCCCAACCAGCTTTAAACGAGTCGAATGTTCACGAAAGTCATGGAAAATTGATGTTGGGTTATTAACTTTGTATATGAAAGATTGAAAGCACAAAAATTCAAAGAGTACTACGCTGATTAATTTTATAAAAAATGTAATTTTCCAAAGGAAAAATTTTCTTGTTTATTTCAAGTGATCTTGTTTATTTCAAGTCTCGAGAAAATTCTTTTTGTTTTGGACTTCATATTTTGTTCAAAAAGTTTGAGTTTTAAAACGATTGTTTTCAATTTAAGTAAGCTGTGTGGATCAGTAAAAAAAGGAAAGATGATTGATGAATTAAAAAGTTGCAAAAAGATTCCATTTTCGATTTGTGAGCATTGCGAACCTTGAGGAACTCACGGAGCTAATACGCCTGGGGGCACTTAACAGGAAGCCTGGGAACACTTAACAGAAATAAAAATGCCAAAGTAAAAACGTCAAAACTTTTTTTTGAAAATACACTATATAGGAGTAAAAATTGACGAGAAACACGTTGGAACTATTATTTTTATGTCCAACTCACTGGAAAGATTCGAATTTTCTCCTTTTTTGAATTTACCTATTTTACTGACTTTTTGAAAAAATTCTGAAGTTCTGCTGTGAAGTTGACGGTCGCGAACTCCTTTAAAGGACCAGTCCAGTAAGTTATAATCATATAAAAAAATGATATATTCGGAAAGATCATGAAAAATAGAGCATTTTTTGTTTTTACGGCATGTTCTGAATCGTTGTAGTTTTCGATATAATTGCGTTTGAGATTTGAATTTGTGTACAAGCTCTTCGCTGTAATACACAAACTTTGAATTTTTTGCGGAAAAATCGATTTTTGCATCAATTTTTAAATTTTCATAAAATGAACATTATAGCAATTTTTTATAGCTAAATGAGACGAACAAAATGACACGAAAATTATCCAATTTGAGCAATGTTTTGGGTTATTGAAACGAAAACATGAATCAGAATTTTCGTTTCAATAACCCAAAACAATGTTCAAATTGGATCATTTTGTTCGTCTCATTTAGCTATAAAAAATTGCTACGATGTTCATTTTATGAAAATTGAAAAAATTGATGCAAAAATCGATTTTTTCGCAAAAATACAAAAAAGTTTGTGTATTACAACGAAGAGCTTGTACACAAATTCCAAACTTCAAACGTAATTATCTTGAAAACTACAACGATTCAGGACATGCCGTAAAAGCAAAAAAATACTCCATTTTTCATGATCTTTCCGAATATATCGTTTCATCTAATAACTTACTGGACTGATCCTTTAATGCGACGGACTTCCGATTTCCAATGTCCCCACTTGTTTTTAATAAGCTGAGTATGTACTCGTGTAAGAGGATCGACGAAGTCACCCTGTACAATTGTTTGGCTATATTTTTTTATAAATTTGCTCGCAACTCATTCAGTTTTTTAGAGCTTTTAAATAAAATGGGTGATTCTCATAAAGAAAATTTTATATGGAAGGATGGCAATTGTCAGGTATTTTTTGTCAACATTTATTAGTTTTTTTACTGAAAAACTTTTTAGCTTTGCCGCACAGGACAGTTTACTGTAGAAGAAAGAGAACAACATGAAGCTGAATCTGAACATAAGAGAGTAATTTTTGAATTTTAGCAGCCTCATATACAAGTTTCCCCCTTCGAACACATCTGCTCACAAGGAACATGTCCGAAATCATGGTCAAAATTTTTGTCAAAATCTAGGGGGGGGGGGGGCAAAAAATGACGGGGAAAATGCAAAAAGTCACAGGAAAGCAATAAAATTTAAAATCGATTTTTTAGAAATTGACACTATACAACTTTATGACTAAAGACTTACAATTTGTACGACCAAATCCGAATGCTCTTTCTATACTTTTTGATCGATATGTTAGAGCTCAAGCTCCAGTTGTTGGTAATATAAATTTGAAAAATTGGAGCTACTACACAATAGGAGACCACCCACGTGAAAAATTTTCAAAATTTTTTTTCTGGAAATTACCCCTGTAGGAGTAAAAACATGCGAGGGAATCTAAATTTGATATTTTCAAAGCGAAAAAACGCTTCCTTTATTCAGGGAAGGTATGTGTATTAAAGCGAAAAGTCGCAAAAATCGCATTTTTGCAACTTTTCGCTTCAATACACAGGCTCTGGGTCAGGGAAGCGTTTTTTGCTTCGAAAATGTCAAATTCGGATTCCCCGCATGTATTTACCCGTAGAGGAGTCATTTCCAGAAAAAATTTTGTAAATTTGTTCACATGAATGCCCCCTCTATTTTGTAATAGCTCCGAAAATTGAAAAAAATTAAAATTTAGGGCTCAACTATCTTCTCGAGTTAATATTTCCTTGGTCAACTTCTCCTTACTGGTTATGTGGATTATGTTATGACGTTGGACATGGCTTAGATTCAGCTGATTTGCATCTCTATTCTTCATGTCATCGGAGGAATTTTATTGTAAATTTTTGAACACTAAAATGTAACAATGATCTAATGTTTTAGGCCGAAGTATATCCAGAGCGATACGAAGAAATGTTGGCCAAACAATGTGAATACGTTTCCACAAAGCACTCGAATGTTGAACACGAAACAGCGCTCGAAATTTTAAAAGAGAAGAAAGGAATCGGTCCACCGCCGGAAGTGTTTAACGTGATTTTGTACGAAAAACGTGTGGCACTTGAAAAATTGCATCTTCAAGATGAAGAGTTAAAATTGGAATTTTTGGCCGAAGAAGTGACGGATAATCATCAAATTTTTAATTGCCAGGTAAATTTTAAAATACAGGATACTCATACATAAACAAGAAGGGGGGAAGCTACCTCGAGGCTATATGATGTCGACCAAAAAAAGGTCGGAATCCATTTACATTATGTATAACTTTTCGTACAATTATTCTGTACAATTAATTTCGTACAAACTTTTCTTACATTACTTTTCGTACAATTATTTTTCGTACGAACTTTTCGTTCTGTTCGAAATGTTCTGTAAAATTTGTTTGATAAAAAGTTCTGTACGAAACGTGATTTACGAAGGTGATTGTACGAAAAGTAGTGTACGAAAAAACCATACGAAAAGTTTTTGTACAAAAAATAACTGTATGAAAAGTCCGTGCGAACCACAATTGTACGAAAAGTTATACTGCCAATTGTTTGACCATCACCATCAAAAAATATTTGTAACTTTTAGGTATGTGGCGAAAACATTATGTCCTATACCGACGAAGAGCAGCATCAAAAAGTTTGGAGTGCACATTGTGCCACATCCAAACATCAAAAATGCCAAATGATACAAGCTTCTCTTAATGAAAGTAATTAATGCTAATTTTTTTAACAGACTTATTTATATTTAGGCAACATTTCAAAGCGATATGGTTATCCAGACGGCTTTATAGCTCATGAAAAATTGGTGTGGGCTCTAGAAGAAGAGGTGTTTTATGGGCCAAGCTGCGGGATAGAATTTCTTATAAATTTTGGTAAGAAATAAGCTCAATTATTATACCAAAATTGTCCAACATTAGCCCATTATTATCTTATTTCAAAGTGTCAAAAACGTAAATATGTCAATTCAATATCAAAAATTTTGATTTGATATTGATAAAAATAAACGCTTACACCTAACAGCAAAAAATCCAATATAGGAGATCTGATTTCGTCAAATTCGAAAATTTTGAAATTTCTATAATAGCTAGATCGAAAACTCGATCTTAAATCGATTATGTAATATTTTTCACTGCGATAAGTGCGATAAGTGGACCAAAAAAAGTGCACTTTGTTAACAAAAGTGCACTTTTTGGCCCACCCTGTAGAACTTTATCTACTCATTTGCTGAAGTACAGTATGGAAAGAATTTCTATTACATGCACCGCAGTTTTCTGCATCAGAAAGCAGCGCTGTTTGTATAGAAAGTATCCCATAATAAACATGCTTAAAATCTTGTATGGTTTAGAATCTTGATGAATTAGAAATTTTTTAAACTTTTTAAGTTGTAGTTAAACGTTTTAAAGAACTTTTTTGACCGACAAACGACATTTTTATTTTATTTTTGTAAATATTGTTATATGTTGTTATGAATTTTGAAATCTTTAAAAATTTTTTGCTCAAATTGTTTCTTTAGGTGATGAATATTTCTGTAAACTTTGCAATTGTTTGGTATTGCGTGAAGAATCTACAAATCACTTCAGTTGTGAGTCACATATTGTCAACTATCTTGTAAGTAAACGATTTTTCAATTGATTGGATTTTAACTATTAGCCCTGACGCACGCGCCGATATTACGCCGATGCTACAAATGTCGACTTCGCGAATGTCGTCGTTACAGACGCCGACATCGACGTTACAGACCACAAGTTAATCAGATTTACCGTTCCCGAAATCTCGCGCGGACGGACATATGTACGGACACAGGAATTGACTTTTTATATTTATGGCCACTTCTATTTAGGGGTTCCCTTGAGGTCAAAATTGAAAAATAGCGTCGGCATAGTGTCCCCCCACAAAACATTATAATACCATTTGTATATGTTAGTAAGCAAAATTTTTGAGTATGGTCATTTTGATCATACTTAAACAAATTCAATTATTGGTGGTATCTCACTTCATCCACTGGACAGTTCATCCACCAGGGACACTTCATCTACTGGACACTTCATTCACCAGAGACACTTCATCCAAGGACATTTCATCCATTGGACAGTTCATCTACTAAGGACAGTGCCCCTGGTGGATGAAGTGGACGAAATATCCTCGGTGGATGAAGTGTCCTCGGTAGGTGAACTGTCCAATGGATGAAGTGGGATACCGCCCAATTATTCCTTCAGCCTGATCCCTATCAATTTTGCTAAGTGTAAAAAATTGAATAAGTAATGAAACATGCCTCATGTTTCATAATCTTTACAGTCGACACTCGATAAGAATACTCCTCGATAAGATATCGCCCTCAATAAGACGTCATCTTGAGCCGTTCCTCAGGCTGACGTCTTATCGAGGCTCGACTGTATCAAGTTCTTTAAATAAAATGCCTGGGTATGTTTATATGTAAACTTGATTATATAACAACTTTTACATATAACCCAACGTCTCCATAGAAAAATAATTGCAAATAATGGAAGTGTCATCTAATATGTCACTTACATAGTCTTTTAAAAGATTCTTATAGTTCTTTAAATGAAAGCGAATGTAACATACAGAAATTACATACGTTTTCTAGTCGTGTTTAGTAAACCACAAGTGACAAAAAGTAACAATCATTGTACCGCTAGATGGAAATATGCGAATTTCAATGCTCGTTTCATTTCACGAATAATTTATATTCGTGCTGAAAAGTTGCAT
>OZJO01014930.1:0-11172 GCA_900406225.1 Acrobeloides nanus | reverse complement strand
CTGAAAATATAGCTATATTTTCAAGTCGAAAATAATGCTGAAAATGAAGGTTTCGTGAAAAAAGCGATGCATTAAGTTGTTAATCAAGTCTTGAGAAATTTTTTACAAAAAAAATTAACGAAAACAAAAATTCCTGGCGACCGGAATTTGTCTCCAAAGTTTTAGCAAAATTCAACTGTTTTGGCAAAAATTCAAAAAATTTTTAAATTTTCGTTTCAATAATTGGAATTTATTGCAAGTCAGGCGAATATAATCAAAACTTTAATTCGTCAATTTTTTCGATTTTGCCCCGCCGTGTGTTACATTTGTGTACACACAATACATCGTTGCTCTCTGTATGTTAAAATACTTGAGTTATCGAAGGCGAGCAACTAAAATATTTTTCAGCCAGATAAATTTCAAAAATATCTTTAAGTATATCGAAATTTAGGACGGTAGCCAGAAGGTCCGGATTCGAGTCTCAGTCGGGTCCGAAAACTTTTGCCCAATTTCAAATTCATTTTTATTTGACCGCTTCGAGCCCACTGGGTCATTATGACCTGTCTCAAATAACCTAATTTTTAAAACGATACCCTATTTCTTTATATCTAGGGTAGTTTCTAATGCTATTTTAAAGGACCAGGAGCCAATAAATTTGCTTGTAAAATGGAAAATGTAAAATATGAAAAAAAACAACGTAACAAACTGTAAAATGAAATTTGTAAAATGGAAATTTTACATTTATAGTTTACATTTTACAGTTTTTTTGTAAAGCCAAAATCGATGGTTCATTTTACATTTTACCAAAAAATCGAAGTTTCTCGGATTTTTTCGAAACTACGCTTAAAATGTTCTCAGTGTTGAAATACATTTGCCAGAATCGAATTTTGGTAGGAAAAATTATCTAGGGTGTTTTAGACAGGCTAGAAAACTCAAAAAATCAACGTAAAATCGGGTTTTTGAGCTTCGGACAAGGTTTTGAATTTTTTAGGGTCCTTGGATTGACTCGAAATGACGTTTAAAAATTTTCCCATGTGTTAAATTTACTAAATAAATTCAACTTGAAGCCCAATCGAACCATTTAAGGCAACCTTTGATCGTTCAAAAAATTTTACACTTTTTTCCATTGAAAAAAGTGTAAAATGAAAGTGTAAAATAGAAATTTTACATTTTTCATTTTACATTCATTTTACAAGCAAATTTATTGACCCCAGGCCAGTTAGTTACAATCATATGAAAAAATATATATTCGGAAAGGTCATGAAAAATTGAGTATTTTTTGTTCTTATGGCATCATCTGAATCGTTTTCCCCACCGAGATAAATGCATTTGAAAATATGAATTCGTATACATGTTTTCGTTGTAATAATCGAACTTTTTTGAATTTTTTGAGGAAAAATTGTGAAAAAATAGCATCAATCGGCAAAGAATTTTATGCTGAACAGCTTTGCTAATTGAAGTTTGCGTAAAAAATTATTTCTCTGATCAAAAATGCAAAATAAGTTTAAATGCAGGCTTAGGCTTAATTTGGGAACTCACCACTGCCCCGATAAAGGGTCATGAAAATTTTTTTGGAACTCGGCCCTTGCGCCAATCGATTTCTCGCACAAAATTACCCCTATAGGGGTCTTTCCTGCACAAATTTTGAGAAAAATTTTTTTCGGAGAACGGGTTCCGATTATTACCCCCTTTAATGGAGGAGTACAAGTTATAGCCCATTCTCCGAAAAAAGGTTTCTTAAAACTTAAAATCAGTTTTTCTCTAGATGGGATCAAGCTTTTTGTATAAATCTTTTTTACATAATATTCCTCATGATTTGTAAAATATTTTGGCCCTCCATTATCCGACCTCCTCCCGAGGAGATCGGATAATGGAGGGCTGACTGTACTTTACAAATGCTTCTTTACAAATATACTTACAACAGGTTCATAACTAAAGTTCCTTGACAAAAAACATTGACGGCTCTAATCTTGGCATATGTATTCTTGTTTTTTTCAAATAATTTTGAAAAACTTCACAAAATTGTGTAAAAAATTCGAAAAACTAACGTTANATCTTGGCATATGTATTCTTGTTTTTTTCAAATAATTTTGAAAAACTTCACAAAATTGTGTAAAAAATTCGAAAAACTAACGTTAGCGCGTTCTTTCGATTTTTGTAAACATTAGTTATTGGATTACCCCTAAGTTTTTTCTATAACCTCTTTAACCCGGTACTGCCTGCTTCTAAGAAAATGATAGTTAATAATATTATCGTCAAACAACGTGTTAAATTAATATTATGGGATATTGGCTTAACTAAACTCACGAGTTCTAAGAACGTCTAAAATTGGATTCTTTAAACTACACTTTTCTCTTATTTGCAGTTATGTTCAAATTGCAGGTTATTGGGGTCTTAAGTGTTAACGGTTTTAGTAGCGTCAGTTTTTATTTCTATTTTTAAGTTGATTGGTTTAAGGATCAAAAAGCGTTGTTAGGTTTTTTTACCAGTTTAAAAGCATAATTGGGCAGATAGAATAAGTGTCGTTAGTTTTGTTTCTGAGTTTATTTGAATATATTAATTAGCCTAATGAGCTCACATAACTTATCCGAGAATGTAAGATTTTAGGGCATAGGCCGGCAATGAAGGCAGGGATGTAGCTGGGTTTTGACGCATTTCTATTCCTGTTGTACCAGTCTAATAGATAACGGCAAAAGTGGAGTGAGCATCACTATTGTTTGTTTCAAATTTCGGGCAAAATAAGTTGTGTACCGCGTAGCAAAGTGGTTTCTCGCTTTGCACTCCTAATGGCGAGGGTTCGATCCCGGAAGTCGAAATCAGAAATATCATAATTCAAGATTTTTTTCTAGTTTGTATGATGAAATCTTGAATTATGATATTTCTGATTTTGACCTCCAAGATCGAACCCTTGCCCTTCGAAGTGCAAATAGAGAGCTTTACCACTTTGCTATGCGGTATACAACATTTTTTGCCCGAAATTTGAAACAAATTATAGGTAGCGGTGGCCGATTAGCTAGAGACGCTGGTAACAGTATCAAGGGTCCTCGGTTCGATGCCGGTGAAGTCACAAAAATTTTGCCGGAGTGTAGGAGACTGGTACAACGAGAGCAGCGTACGGGAACGTCCTAACATTCCCGTTAATCGCCAAAGGAGAATTTTCTGAAAGATACATATTTNGTTCGATGCCGGTGAAGTCACAAAAATTTTGCCGGAGTGTAGGAGACTGGTACAACGAGAGCAGCGTACGGGAACGTCCTAACATTCCCGTTAATCGCCAAAGGAGAATTTTCTGAAAGATACATATTTTGGTAGATAATCCCCCAGCTTTTAAACTAATTTTCAAAAGATTTTCGATTTTGATCCAAATTCATGGTTTTAGAACACTTTTCGATTCTGAGATGCCAAAATTTCTTTTATTAAAAGTCTAATTACCAAAAACTCTCTAGTTTTGTTCTCCAATAACTATTTGAGGAGTAGAGGGTTAATGGATTGACAAGTAAAAACTGTTTAGAAAAAAGTTATAAATAACTTCAGAAAGTCCAAAAGGGAGGGTGCCAATTTGACTTTAAACACTTGTAACTTTTTTCTAAGGGATTTTAGCTTGACAAACAATTAGGAAACCCTTCTCAATGTTTCGTGAAGAATATTTTAGCATTGGAATTGGAGGATTTTAAATTTCCAAAAAAATAATTATGGGGGGAGGCACTCTTTTAAAAAACTCACAAAAACAGCCCCAGGAAAACACAGTAAATTTTTTACAAAACCCCCATAATCTTGATGGTTTTCTATCAGAAAAAATATTTTTTCAAACTTTTCAACAGTCATATAAAATCCCAGTTACATCTCTGGCCTTGCCCTTTGAAATTAGCCAAAGGCCAAAAAGTTTCCATATGTTTTGGAGAAGATAGGGGTGGAGAAAATATCATGTGGAATTATTGTTTTCCGACTTTTCACCACGAAATTTGGTCAAAAGTTGTGAGTGTATAGCTATATTGTTTCTAGATTTCCAACACCTCTAATCTCGAAGTTCACAGATTTTTAAACATGGATTCTGTACTATGCGCCGGTCTAAACTCAACAAACCTCGATTTCTGTGTAACTTTAATACAAATTCGAACTATCTTAATGCTGCCCTTATGCTTCTTAGTGATATTCTTGGGAACTATCCTCATTGTTTTAACATTTTGCAAACGTGATCAAGAAGATTACAAGTACTTAATTCTGAACACCGTCATTTTAAACCTACTTTATGGAAATTATATGCTATTTTCAACAATATTTTTCTCACCAGATAAGTTTGACATCAACTCAACATCTATCATAACACAAATTTTCTATCGTTATATAGCGGATCTATCGGTATTTGCCATATTTCCTATAGCCTTAAATCGATTTATGTTTATGTATTTTAAGTTATTCTATACAAATAATGTTACTAAGAAGGAAATATTACTGTTTATAATAGTTTTTGATGTGATTATGATCTCATTAGACGTAATCATGACTCAAATCCAAAAAACTATAGTTTATCTTTCTGCCGTGTTTTTCCTCGAAGGATTAACTATCGTTTTCTCGATATTGATTTTACTAAAAATCCGTCAAGAATCGAAGCTTTTGGATAGAAAATCAACAACCTTAACAGATATGAAAATCGCGGCGATTTATTGTATTTTACAAGCAATGTTGTCGCTAGTGAACTCTACGATCAATTCTATGTTTTTGTTTATGGGTTCGAATGTTGACGTGGAATCGACAGTTTTGAAATTTTATATCTTTGTCTCTGCAATGGTGGATGAAATAATGATTTCTACGGTGATAATAGATTTTGTGTTGACACTAACAATGTTGAAGGTTTATAGAAAAGCGCTGCTTGGATTTTTCAAAAAATCGTTTATGAACAATTATACCACAACAGTTGTAGTATATTAAACTTTATGAAATAGGATAAAAATTTGTTACTAACTAGAAAACTTTTAAAAGTCTTGGCATGTCCCTTTAACTCTTGTTGGGAACGCGACCAATAAGCATTCCCTCAATCGCAATGAAGGTTTATTATTGAAGTGAAATAAAAATCGATAAATTTTAAACTGTGAAATTGAAGTGATTAGAGCGAACAACTTTTTCTAATATAGGTTGGGCGGAAACAACCAGAATACGGCTGAAAAGCCAGGTTTTTGTCATATCTAAAATTTTCAAAACCCGTTTCTGCTCAAACCAGTGGTGTCCAAAGACGTTATCCAACGCCGTCGACGTTTAGTATAAGCGACGTCATAAACGTCGGACGTTTGAAACGTCGGGACGCCTCCAACGTTTGGAACGTCGCTATTCAAAAAAACTTAAACGTCACGTCGACGTTAGTGATAAACGTTGACGCCATTGGACACCACTGGCTCAAACAATATTTGATTTTTTTTAAATCTTGGTATGTCCCTTTAACTCTTGTTGGGAATGCGACCAACAAGCATTCCCTCAATCGCAATGAAGTTTTATTATTGAAGTGAAATAAAAATCGAGAAATTCTAACCTGTGAAATCGATTGAATTATTCAGTCCAAAGTCTAATTTTATTCAAGACTTCCTCCAAACCCCGAATCCGGGGTTTCCTGAGAAAATAGACTCTTTATGATCTGCGGACTCCCTCTAATTTGAAGAGGAGGACTGTGAGCATGTGTGTCGATGAACTCCAAAATAGTTTTTTGACTTCTCCGAAACCCCATGATCTCTTCTCACCTCCTTCAGTGCTATTTTGCCTCGTTTATTAAAAAAATTCAATTCAATTTATGTTGCAATTAATTGCTTTTTGGTATATCAACAAGACTTGTTTTTTCCATTTCGTACTAATTTTCAATAAGCTCGGTCGTTATGGCTAACTACATGCTTGACGACTTTTATAATCCTACAGTGAGTTTGTTGTCCAAAATCATGATGGACTTGACCTCGTGCGTTCAGCTTCTCATTCTCTCTTTTATCATATATGCAATATGGAGGAAATCTAAGCACATGAAGATTTATCGTTGGTATATGATGAACGACAAATTTTTTAAATTTGGGGGCATGGGACACTGGATCCAAAATGGGAGCAATGTGGTCACCCTAAGTATACCTCTTTTTACTCTTCTCGTTGAGCTGAGTCTAATGACATTACTCGCTTTTAAAATTTCGAGTTTCCGCCAATTTTTGTCAAAAAACCGCTGTATTATACTTTTTCCAAATTTTTTTGGCCAGATTAGTTTTAGAAATATTTTGTTGTTGTCTAATTTTTTGTTGTTGTTGTTTAAAAATGACAAAAAATTATTTTTTGTTAATGTTTTAATCGTATAGATTGTTTAAAAATGATTTATATTAACCTTCTGTAAAGTCTGTTTTTTCGCAAATACCCAGTTGCGGATTTTTGAAAAACTCGATTTCAAATCTTTTCGTTTCAATACTTAAGAAAATTTGCATTCAAGCAATTATAGTAATACTTTTTGAAGAAATTTTAACAAAAATTAACGCAATTTTCAAAAAAAAGCAGTCCGTATCGTTGAAATATAGGATGAGGAATTTTTTAAGCCCAAAATCATAGAAAATGGATTTACTAGAGCAGAGGAGAGGCATTTTGAAAATTGCGTTAATTTTAGTATTACAGTAATACTTTTTGAACAAATTTTGATCAAAATTAACGCAATTTTCAAAATGCCTCTACTCTGCTCTAGTAAATCCATTTTCTATGATTTTGGGCTTAAAAAATTCTTCAGAGCCTATATTTCAACGACACGGACTGCTTTTTTTGAAAATTACGTTAATTTTTATCAAAATTTGTTCAAAAAGTATTACTATAATTGCTGAATGCAAGTTTTTTTAAGTATTGAAATGAAAAGATTTGAAATCGAGTTTTTCAAAAATCTGCAACTGGATATTTGCGAAAAAACAGACTTTACATATAAGTTGTAATGCGAATAAAAATTATACAAGTTGACAAATATTAGATTGAACATATTTTACTATTTTTAGTTGTTCTAAAGTAAGGACAATTAACATCAGGGCATTTCAATCGGAGAGCTTCGTTAGAGACAGTAACATTCGTTGTCTTTTTTCCCACAGGCTCAACCATGTTGTTCCAAAGAAATGCTCCGACTAAAGCATTTCCATACTGGCTAAAGTGAAAGCAATCGGGAGCGAAAAATTCTAGATCCACTTTTCCGGAGGGCTAAACAATAATTTAAAATTTGATGGCTCTCCGATTAAGTCAATTTTGATGTTGTCCCAAAAATTTTACCCCCCCCCCTTCCTCCCTCCCGCATTTGTACTTACATCAATAGGAGGTTGGTCGACATCAGCGAATGTGGGTTGGACAACAAAAGTAAAATCGTCAGACTCGAATTCGCCCAGATTTTGAATGTTGAAGACTTCTTGTCGATATTCTTGGCATAGCCTTTTGACATTAATTGGAGGTTCGGTATCGCACGCGCATTGCATTCTAAAATATGCGACCTAATGGAATTTTTTCCTAACATAAATTATATTTGAAGCTAGTTCACTATTTGTGTGGCACTTATCATGGTCCAAAATTCAATATTTTTTCTTTAACATCAACTGAAAAACGTAGGGTTTTTTAGTCGAGGAACACGTTGCTGATGTTATTTTTGCGTGAAAACCTAGAAAAAATGTCGTAAAAATTCTAAAAACTTGATAGCCCATCATTTTGCGTTATCCGGAGTGCTCCAGGGAGGCGATCTTACCTTAAAGGTACTCCGATTAAAAGGCTTCTGTCGGATGGATGGATGAACGAACCATTCGGGGGGAGGGTAAAATGTAAAAAAAAGAATTTTTCAACAAAAATCACTACTCCTATGATTTTTGACAATTTTTTACGGTTTTGTATTTTTACTGATAAATGAGTAAAAAATATGGCAAAATGGATAAAAATTTTGAATTTTTAAAAAATTTTTGTTAAAAAATTGCAAAATTTTATGAAAAAAACCCACTCATCTATCATGATGAATGAATTTTAGTCAATAAATTTTGATGATGGATGGATGAATGACCAAATTTTGACGTCGGATGAGTGGTGAGGGGGTAATTTACCATCCTTCTCTTTGAGGTATGGAGGCGATCCCTGGAGCGCTCCGGGTAACGCGAGTCATTTTTCTATGTTTTCACACAAAAATAACATCAGCAACGTGTTCCTCGACTAAAAACCCTAAATAGATTTTTTCAGTTGATTTTCAAGAAAAAATTTTGGACCATGATAAGTGCCACACAAATAGTGAACTAGCTTCTTATATCTACTTGTGTGCTTCAGCACAAAATGGACTGACAGGGTCAACTTTCATCAAAACATTTAGATTCAACATAGCCAAAACACTAACAATCGTCCTGGGTAATCCTTCCTTGAGCACTTTTACAGCCTCCCTAATCTTGTTTCCATAAACCTTGGCACCCCATTCACTACTCTTCGTGGCACAATATCCACAAGCATCATTTGCTCCAATAAAAATATTGATCAGCTTCCAATCCTTTTCTATGTCGACCTAAACTAAAGTTCGAAATTTTCGCTTTAATTACAAAACAGGAAAACTTTTACCATATCAGAGTGGTTTTTCATAAGTTTTATTAAGTTATAGGCTTGTGGTACTAGGTCTTCTGCACGAGCTCCAGGAACAGCAACATTAAATTGAGAATTTGGAAAATCGTCATCAATGCCAAAAGATTGGCCATGAATATTTGGATTGAATTTTTTGAGAACGTCTATAAAGAAAATATTATATACCATACATCCCTCCTCGACCCCTCCACCAAATTTAGGGAAAGAGGCACGGCCGAAGACGTAGCTGGAGGGGGCACTTCTCCAAAAGGGCTAATTTTTCTCAAAAACATGAGGTAGTATGATTAAGATTTTTTCGGGACTTCGGCCAGAATGGGGGCACCAAGGACGTAGCTAGAGGGAGAGGGGCACTGGAGACCGGTGCCCTTCCCCGTCTCTCGCCACCCGCAGGCCAAACTGATACCCCGTCGTAGGACAAAATGATCCCCCCACAAAAAATGTTGGTACGAAGACAAAGTTTATAAAATTCATCCTACTCGCAACTGTAATGTGTTCCTCCAAGCTTCTATCACCTCCAATATCAAAAACCAATCCGCGATACCGATGAAATAAACCATCCAATTTTTTGGCTCCAGCCCCACTACCAGCCTAAATTTTACCATATCTTATTTTTTAAAAGATACACTACCGTAAGAGAATCACCTAGTGCAGCTATAACTTTTATATCCCCAAATTTGACTCTATGAACACTATTGGGTACTTTTCTGGAAGGCTCCATCGTCTCACTCGGGCATTTGAAATTGGGATATCCAAGATCTTTTAATCCATACACCGAGTGAAACTTTGGATGGGTTTTCGGATAAGCCACATTATTTAAAACTATAGAATATACAGCATAACCTAATAGGCACAATGTTACAATTATGAATATGTTATATGCTAAAAAAATTAAATTTTCTCAAAATAAATTGCAAAAATTACCCATTTTTTTCAGAAATTTTATTTATTTTATCGATTATTAAACTGAAATGTAGCCAAAAACATGTAAAATTTATTGTTTACTCACATGGCAATGTTTGTCATTCATCATTAGGACAGCAATGAAAAAATATTGATTGATTTTTGAAGATTAACTTGTTTCATGTGTGGCTTAAAAAATATGAGCACGTATGGCTAATGAGTAGGACGCTAGCCATTCATGTTATTGGTGCAGGTTCGATCCCACCTCGATCCCATAGGATTTCGCCGAAATAGATTTCACCGAAATGTGTTTTGCCTAAAATGTTTTTCACTGAATCTTCATTTTGCCGAAATTTTTTGTCATGACGCAGTGACGCTGTCATGACGTCGCGAACCGTCATGACGCCTTCGTGACGTCTCGATGCCGTTATGAGGCCGCGACGACGTCGTGAAATCGCGTCCAACTTTCCCCACTTATTAAACTATGCAAAAATATTAGGTTGTTAGGAAAATATCTCCCCAAGCTTTATTTTACTAAATCTCGATCCAGAAATGCGATTTCGACACAATTTTTTCAGTACTAGGTAAGAGTGTATGCTGAATACGATACGATCAGTCAACTTTTTCAGTAAACGCGCTAAAAATTGGTATCCCCAGGCAGGCGCTAGGACATTTTATTGCAAAGTGCCAAAGGTTGCAGTTTCGAGTACATTTGTTTTTAACTCTTTTGATTTTTACATTTTTTAAAAAGAAAGATGGCATAGTTCGCCGAAAAATGAAGAAAATGGCACCAAAATTATCAAATTTGAACATTGTTTTAGGTTATTGAAACGAAAACCCTGATTCAAAAAGAAGGTTTTCAATAACCTAAAAGAATGTTCAAATTGGGTAATTTTGGTGCCATTTTATTTATCTTGGCTTGTTATAAAAAATGCCTGTCTTTCTTTTTGAAAAATTTAAAAGGCAAAAAAAGTTAAAAACAAAAAGACACAAGTGGGACTCGAACCAGCGACCTTTGGCACCTTGCTATAAAAAGTCCTAGCGCCTTACCGGGCATACCAATTTTTTCCGCGTTTTACTGAAAAATTTTCAATTTCCCGCCGTGTTTAAATACTTTAATTAATTTTATTTATGAATAAAATTTATGGCAATGTTAAGAAAGTATACTACATTTTTTGGCGATTTCCATATGAAATGTCGGTTATGTGGCGAAGAGGCAAGTGGCGCCATATGTACGTTTACGGTCCCTGATTTGATCCCCGGAGGTCGAAATTTGTATTTTGGCGATTCAAAAAAGTTGTTAAAGAAAATACCCTTTAAAAATACATGAAAAAATTTTGCCTATCACTATTTTTCGATGTTGATCTTTGTGGGACTCTATACAGAGGTGATATAGATATATAGAGTTTCTGTATAGGGTCCAACAAAGATCAAAATAATGATAGGCAAAAATTTTTTATGCAATTTTAAAGGACCTGTTCAGTGGAAAAGTTGCCATTTTTGTTGATATTCGGAAAGTTTATGAAAAATGGATCATTTTTTGTTTTTACGGCATGTTCTGAATCGTTGTAGTTTTCGAGATAATTGTGTTTGAAATTTTGAATTTGTTACAAGCTTGTCGTTGTAATGGACAAACTTTTTTGAATTTTTTGCAGAAAAATCGATTTTTGCATCAATTTTTTAAATTTTCATAAAATGAACATTGTA
>OZJO01014892.1:0-14264 GCA_900406225.1 Acrobeloides nanus | reverse complement strand
GGTTGTCCAATAAGTATTTGCGGCTCAAAAAATGCTCTAATTTCATCATTTTTCATCCGTTTTCGATGAAATTTTTTCAGTATTGGATAAGAGTGTATGCTGAATGCAATCCAATCGGTCATTTTGAGAATATGTCATTTTTTCGTGCCAATATACAGACTTTTTCAAAAAATGTGGGCTTTCAATATAACAAATTAATTTTAAAATGTTGATATTTGGTTATAGAAATCGATTTTTGACGAAATTTTCAACTGTATTAGGGTTTTTCTAGCCGGGGAATCAATTGCGCGCATTACCGAGGCATGAAAATGCTTGCCTGAACCTGATTCAGGGAATACAAAGCTTTTGAGTCATTTTCGGGGCATGCCCATCGTGGGGTAACTTCCAGTGATCAAAATCAAACAATTTCTTTCGATTCCCATGTCGAAAAACTCCTTGACACCAAATTTCATCCAATACAGTCGAAAATTTCGTCAAAAATCGATTTCATAATCGATTTTTCATCAAGTAATTTATTATATGAAAACCCACATTTTTTGAAAAAAACTATATATTGACACGAAAACATGAGTTGCGCTCAAAAAGACTGATTGGATCGTATTCAGCATACACTCTTATCCAATACTGAAAAAAATTTCATCGAAAACGGATGAAAAATGAAATTAGAGCATTTTTTCGAACCACAAATACTTATTGAACAACCCAATAAAAACTAGAAAATAGGTCCTCGATGGCGCAGTTGGTAGTGTACCGTCCGTAGACATAACGAGTCAAGGGTTCGATTCTCACTTGCGTCGAATTCTTTTTGCCTTGAAGTGCAGTCTGGCGTTCATTTCTTGCTTTTTGAAAAATTTTATTTGATTTTAGATCCATCGCTCAAAATGGATGTCGATATTGATCAAATCAAAGTATTTGTTATTTTGCTAAAACTAGATGATAAGAATAGTGTTATTGATGAGAAAAGATTTACTTTAAGTATTCCTGCTAACTCCAATGGTCAACAGCTATTCGAACGTTCCATGGCTCATTTGAGCTGGGAAACTTCGGATTTTTCAGTCAAAAGTTTTCGCAAGTATATCAAAGAGTTTGAGGACTATGAAGATTGTCAATCGCTTGCAGGAACTATTGTTGAGCCCATGCAGAAATACGAATTTAGGCTAAAAACAGCTTCAGAAACAAAACAAGTAACTTTTGATTGAGTTACACGGCGCACCAAAATACCGAAAAGGTGGTGGCAATGGTCAAAATTAAAAATAAATTTTGCCAATCGACTCAGCTCGCCGAGAGCTTCAAAACTAGTACCATACCATATCGTGATTTGAGGCTTGACTCATGGTCGAGTGGCTAAAGCGCTCTGCATTAACTCATAAAGCGCAGGTTCGAACCCGTACCCAAATATTTTGTTATCAAAGTTCATGAAACTTTTTACATATTCATATTTTTATGGAGGGAACACGATGGCGTTATTATTTTTCCTGAATATTTTTTGGAAAATTTGGACAAATTGCTTTTTAGATTTTTTGAGATGTTTCAATTTTCCAAAAGTTTTCATGAAAAAATAATAGCGCCATCGTGCTCCTCGAATAAAAATATGGATATGCAAAAATTTTCATGAATTTGATAATAAAATAAAAATGACTTTTGGGCGCGAGATCGAACCCATGCCCTATGAGTGAAGGCCGAGCGCGTTCGCCACAGGGCCATGGGTCAAATCCCATGATATGGCACTCTTTTTGAAGCTCTTGGTGAGCTGATTCGATTGGCGACATTCTTTTTTAATTTTGACCTATGTCACCACTTTTCGAATTTTATTACGCCATAGTTAGGGCTACTGACTTTTCATGAAGTTTTTAATCATAATTTTAACTAAAAAATTAGAATTTAAAACTTTTCAGAAGTCTTTGAAACCGGAATCTTCAGAATCAACTCAAGATGAAGAATTTGATATTATTGAACAAAATGTTAGCTTTTCTCAACATCATTCCATGAAAAATGAGCCATCGGAAGACGAAATGTAAGAATTTTTGAAAAATTCATCAAAATTGAAAATTCGTCAAAAACTAATTTTCTCTCCACTCGATCCCCAGTTTATATACAACTAATTTAGTGAAATCCCGATTTCCAATGCTCAAGGTGTCATCAATCAGAATTTATCTAATAAAGCAGGTATATAGATTTAGAGGTGTAGGCGAGGAGTGAGTACTTTTTCAACAAAAAATTTACACCATGAGCTAAATCTGTTTTACTCAACTACAGGGTGTATCATGAAACCAGGACACTTGTTTTTTTGTTGCATTTTAATCAATTTTTTCAATGAATTTTTTTATTCAAAACACAGCAAATAACAATTTATAACAACAGAACAACAAGATCTATTCAAAATGGTCACCAGTTCCAATTCTTGTCTCAAAATCCGGTGTGCAGACATGGGGGACACTCTGAGCTTCTTGGCCAATTTTCGGCTCGAGTTTACTTTGGATGTCGAGTTTCGCTGGATCATTCCTTTAGCGCGCTCGATATTTTTTCGACTTATAGCTGTTTTTTCCCGCTTCCGGTCTCTTCGAATCTTTTGATAGCGACGGATGCGGTATTCGGGCTTATTATACCAAGATCTCGCGCAATTTCACGCACTCCCTTTCCTCTTTCGTGCATTCGAATTATAGCAGATCTGAATTCTTTCATTTTTTTTACTAAAAAAACAAATTTTTAAATGAAATTCATTGAAAAAAATGATTAAAACGCGAAAAAACAAGTGTCCTGGTTTCGTGATACACCTTGTACCTTGAAAACGAGTATCAAGTGGATGTGTTCCCTTCTTTGCAGTTAAACGCACGGGTTCGACTCCCTGCTGCGTCGATTTGTTTTTGAATCATAACTTTATTTTTTTATCTCGATGAAAACGACCTGTGGGACCAAAATTTTGACATATTATACCGTTTTGAGATGCCCCCTATCTCTTACGCTTGGTTTCGGTGAAAAATTTTTGTGGCAGACCTTGCGGTTCCCTTGTGAGTTTTCTAAAAAGTTGTATTTAAGAGATGATATCTCGAAAATTCGAACCTAGACTGATTCTTTAAAAAATATTTAGAAACTATTTCCAAAAATAGCCTCGTATATCAAGAGGAAGTAGAAAGCGAAGAAGAATATTATGATATTGGCAGAAGTTCAATTTCTTCGAGTAGCTCAAACAAGTACGTAAAAAATTTTTTTAAAGTTTGGCAAAAATTTAGTGTGTGCAAAGAGAATTTGAAGAGAAAATCTCTTGGACGTAGACATGAATTTGGAGAATTGTACAATGCGATCACCGACAACTTTCTTGGCTCCAGTCTTTTAGAAGGTACAAGATGTCCATTAGCTGCCATCCAAAGTGAACCAATTGGAAAAACTAATGTCGAAATTTTGGATAATTTGTCGTTGAAAGGAAAAATCACTTTGCTTCAGTTAGAAGATGAATTGGCGGTAAATTTGTCAAAATATTTTTTTATAAAAGTCTATTTTAGCTTAGTTATATCTGTGGTATGGCGGAGCCTAAAGGGTTTGCGACTTTCATAACTCAAAATCAACCAATTGAAAACCAAGCAGTTTTTTCCCTATTGTTTAGTTATACGTCTCAAGTAAAAAAAGCATTCTATGACATTTTATTATTACTTTTAGGTAGACAAGTTAAACTTAAGTCATCCAAAATTTGAGCCCATCATAAAGAGCAAGGCTGATTTTGTCGATAATTCTGCCACCCATATTGTTGTTGGTGTTGAATATGGAATTGTTATGCCAATGACAATTGGATTTGATTGGACAAAATATCCACTTGAAAACGTCGATCAATTCAATGAATATGTCAATGTGGGTTTTGGTTTACTTTTTGTTGAAAAAAATTTAATCAAAGATTTCGTAATCCTAAAATATTAAACGCGCTATGTGTATCTATCTGTCTGTCTGTTTGTGCTATCTCCGTCAACTTAAGTCCAATCCCGTCACGATCTATCAATCGATAGGGCTCGGTGAAAGAAGAAAAATGACACCAAGACCATTCAAGAATAATTTTTTAACCCCCATATCATGTTTAAAGGAAGGGTTATCATTGCAATTTAATGTAATCAAAAAATCTCCGTCATGGCCAAGTGGCTAAAATGCTCGGCTCTTAAAATATTTCTCAGGTTCGATTCTCATCTTAAAAATTAAAAATTTTTTCAAATTTAAGAACTTTTTTCGTTAAAGGAATAACTCGGAAACGCTCAAGGCGCTCGGAAGAATTCGGATTAGATGAAGGGCGTGTCGGAGACTTATCGATCGGATCAGAAAATCTCCTCTCCCCTTAGTGCTCGGTCCCACAGTTTATTTTTCACAAATATATGATGACCAAAAAAGCGAGAATGTTGCGATTTTTCGACTAAATTTTTTCCCGACACGAAAAAAGCCCTGTATTGTTTTTACTCAAATTTTAATAGTATCATAAAATTCTTATAAATGCTTTTTAAGACATCCATTGGTCTTTTACAAGATAAACTAAAGGGAAAAACTGTTTTCCTCATAGAAAACTCAATCGAATTATTCTTCAAACATTGTGCAAGTGTTTCCGTTTTCATGGATGACCAAAGAAGTCCGACAACGCTAAAAGATTTGTCGCTTACTGAAGCCATCAACAAAATCCTCGGATACAGTAAAAGCTTAAAGTTCGAAAACAATAATCGTGGCATTCCAATCGGCTACCAATTGCAGCCATTATTCGCTCTATTTAAAAATAAGAGCTCAAATTTGCAAAAATTCCATTTGATAAGCCAAATCGATCAACTTGAAACCATCTCTGCATTTATTCAACTGTTTAAATTCCTAGATAGACTGGCTTATTTTTCGTCATTTTTGCAGAAGAATGAAGCCAAACTGAACCATTCTGTTATCAGCAATGCCTTGCGGTTCCAAGCTGACATTCATAGCGAAGCCGAAATCATCAAGAAAAAACTTCAATCTGACGTCAAAGAAATAAGAATGGGTCGTTCATGCACGGCAAGCTTGCATCGCATTAATGAAGGTTGCACTACATTGATTGAAAAAATAACCTTGTTTCTTACCAACAAAGACAATAGCAGCCTGAAGAAGAGAATCGATTTTATAAACAAATTGATTAGTGAAAAAAGCATTTTATACGTAGGGAAAGACGATCGATGGCAAGATCAGCTGAACGATCAAGAAGACTACTATGTCTTCTTTGCTTCTTTGGAAAATAGGGATCATGATTTGGAGGGATGTATCGACCATTTATGGTCTCTGCTCAATCATGGTAAACTGTGCATGTTTGTGGACCAAGAAGTGACACAAGGCAGATTCCCGGGCCAAAATCGTTTGTGTCTTTACCAACAAGGACATTGTTTCATTGAAGATATGATCAAGCTCAAAAATATTGAAGAATATTTCTGCCTTGCCATGCCGTCAATGAAGTTTGTTCCAGCTCGTTCTCCAAATAACGCCGTTGAGTTGACAATGAAATGTCCAAATTCAATTTATGGTTCTTGTGATCCGGCACCATGCCCATGGATGTGTCACTATTGTGGTGATACGCTCAAATTTGGATTTGATGGATTTTTCTATTGTGGTTGTGGAAAAGCACCATCTGATGCGTATAGCTATCACTGTAATGATCTACGACATGGAATCGACTATGTTTC
Source organism: Acrobeloides nanus (assembly GCA_900406225.1). Taxonomy (NCBI): domain Eukaryota; kingdom Metazoa; phylum Nematoda; class Chromadorea; order Rhabditida; family Cephalobidae; genus Acrobeloides; species Acrobeloides nanus. Next base: position 8,601 of record OZJO01014892.1, on the reverse strand, counting down.
TTTTGAACAAGAAGATTTGACCCAAGAGATAGGGAAGATGAAGCCACACCGAGTTTTGAATATCCTTCTTTTGGGAGAAACCGGTGTTGGAAAATCAACTTTTATAAATGGATTCACAAACTATTTGAATTTTCTTACCCTGGAACAAGCTCAAATTTCAAATCCTTTTTGCTTGATTCCCTGCCATTTCAAACTAATCGATGATAATGACCAAGAAAGACTGATCAAAATCACAAATCCTGACTCTCGAGAATGTTTGGAAGAAGGACAATCTAGCACCCAAGACCCGTTGGCACACGTTTTCGAAGCCAGAAACATGACCATCCGTTTGATTGACACCCCTGGGATTGGCGACGTCCGTGGCGTGGATCAAGATAAGAAAAACATGGACGCTATTCTTCGCTATATTGAAAATGTGGATGAAATTCATGGCATCTGTATTTTGCTTAAATCCAATAACGCACGACTTAATGTCATATTCAAATTTTGCATGAATGAGCTGTTGTCGCATCTTCACAAAGATGCTGCTAAAAACATCGTGTTTTGTTTTACGAATACAAGTGGTACATTCTATCGGCCGGGAGATACACTTACGACTCTGAAGAAGCATTTGGAAAACCTCAAGGAAGGAAAGATCTTGGAAGAAGGGCAATCTAGCACCCAAGGTCCGTTGGCATCTGGTGGCATAGAAGTTCCATTGAAATATTTCTGCTTTGATAACGAAGCATTTCGATTTTTGATGGCATGCCAAAATGGTGTGCAATTTTCAAGTAATAAATTTTTTTGTCGCCTTCAGGGCCATATCGTATTATCACTATAGAAGGACATATCCTTCTATTTTTCAATCGCTCGCTTATGGTCAGAGTTCCCTTTCTGAAATTCCGAAAATTCAAAATTTATCTTAAATTCTCCCTCTATGGGTTAGCTCGGTCCCTAAAAGGTTTTCCTCAGGCGTTTCTCTTCCTTCTAAACTTTTGTTTGAAAGCTAAAATTCGATTCTTCAAATTTTCAGAGAAAGACCAACTAAAGTACCAAGAAAGTTGGGAAAGGGCTGAATCCGAAACCGTTCGTTTGCTCGACTACATTTGCCAACTAGACCCCCACCCCGTCCGAGACACAGTGAGTGTCAACGAGGCCCGCCGTATCATCCTAACCTTGGCAAAACCTATGGCAGAAATCACCAGCAGCATACAATCCAACATCCGCGCAATTGAAGCGAAACGATCCGAATTAGCCACTCTTAATGGAAGTGAACAAGATCTTCAACGCCGATTGATGATCCCTCAAATCACTGTTGTAGCCCAACAACTTGACTACCCAAGAACTGTGTGCACGAGTGAAAGCTGTACGGACACCAAAGCGCTGCCAAATACCAACGTTGTTCAAACAATTTATGTCACCCACTGTCACGTGCATTGCAATTTGGATGGTGTGCTCCGAGAAATGTTTCCGAATCCAAAACTGTTGGATTGTGTTGCCATTGAAGATGAGCATTGTCGATGTTGTGGCTGCCGCTGGGAGCTTCATATGCATATTACATATGACCAAGAAATTGTTGAGGCCATGATTGAAGACCCAAACGTTAGGCGTTTGTTGGACACGAATCAAAATTCCAAGGTGGCTATCAATGAAGTTATCAAGAACTGCGACGAGCAAATTATTTGCTATAAAAGTGAGCAGGAACGAATTACCGATATCAGTGTGAAATTTGGATCCTTTTTGAAGAAGAATGCAATGATGACATACAACGATGCATATGAAGCTTATGTAAACCATCTCATAGAGGAAGAAAAACGCCGAGCAGACCATTTGCAAGATAAGGAAAAAGTTCGTCGACTTGAAAAGATGATTGAAGAATACCGTGAGAAGCGGCGAGTTATCCAAGAAACTGGAAGAGAAGGATCAAATGTCTCAATAACTCCGGAAGCAATCCACAGTGCACTTCGAGATCTTTTCAACTTACCACTCACTGGAGACAACATCAAACATCTGTTCGAAACTGCTTCGGATGCGCAAAGGCAGCATTTTATTCATGCAGAGCAACGTTTCCAACCAGAACCTATGGATGTACCAGATGGTGATGAAGCGTTGATTGAGCTACTAAAACCCGGGCAGAAGAACACCGCATTTTTTGTACATGGATCGCCAAGTTTGTTGAAAAGGGCTTATAACAAGCTTGTTAATTTGCCATGGCCTTTTAAGAAAAATGAAGAAAAGAAAAATAAAATGAGGACTATTCCGGTTCAACATCTTCAAAGTGGCGGGTATTATAATCCAAATCGTCCAGGCTCATCAAAAGGCCAACAACAAAACAAACCGCAGCAAAACTATCAGTATTTGAATAAACCACCAGAAGACACAAGTTCTTGGTATTCATATTTTTAAAACCTTGGTAATTTTTCATTAGGGCTGTGCTAAACCGTGGTAATTTTTCATTACGCTGAGATCCCGCCCCGCACGCACATTTTTGAAAATCCCGCAACCCATATTGGGATTAGGGCTGTGCGCGGGGCGGGATCCCGCCCCGCAAACCCCGCCCGCACCATTTTTTAAAGAAAAAAACCCCGCAATTACGTACGCACATTTTTGAAAACCCCGCCCCGCAAATTGAATAATCCCACAATGTCTTTTTTTCATCGAAAATTTGGCAAAATCTATCGTTTTTAAGTGATTTTTTCATTGACATTTGACCATTTTTAGCTAAAATTTTCAATTTTCGGGTCATTTTTTGCTTAAAACTCTTGTTTATTCTACAAAATTTTTTATCATCTATCGACGCATGGAAAAAACTAACGATGTTATACATTATAAATGCATTTATTGTCTTAACCAATTTTTTTCAACAAAATTTAACCTTTTTAATCCCGCTGGATCCCGCCCGCAGGCCAACGCGCAGCCCCATTTTTCATATAAGGAAGGAGCAAAAATTTATTAACTTTGAAAAATCAACCATTTTTTGGAGTAGACATGCAAATGCTCATTTTTGATTAATTCTAAAATTTGTTATTTTTAGATAAATTTTCATCGTTACCAGAATATATGGACAATCTTTTATATATGTGGATTTTATTAACTCGTCGAGGCCGAGTTGAAACTTTTGCTTATTTTGAAAATAGGTCAGATACGAAATAGGTAAATGAAAAATTTTTTAGTCGATTTATGTTATGTTTCCGAGCCAATATTGTTTGGAGAATTTTTGAAAAAATAGGGGTTTAGTCAAATGGGCATATCTCGGTAATTGAATTGAGATCTCATTGACCACTCATTTCAAAAATTCTTCAAACAATATTGACTCGGGAACATAGCATAAGTCGACTAAAATTTTTTTAATTTACATATTCAGTGTCAGTATCTGACCTATTTTCAGAATAAGGGGCTGTTCTTAAATTACGTGTGCCAAGAGGGGGGGGGGGGGGTCTCTGAAAATCTAACGCTCCATTAAAATTTTAATACTTTTCTGGGGGGGGGGGTCCAAAATCCGACTTTTTGCAAACGTAATTTAAGGACAGCTCCTAAGCAAAAGTTTCAACTCGGCCTCGACTAGTTAACTTTATTTGTAATAAATTTTTTAATTATTATTTGTTTATTTTTACAATTTGTAATTGCAAAAAATATCGATTTTTTCAAATTTTAATTTTAATCAAATTTTAGCTTAATCCGACTATTCCACGATGCAAACTGAGGTAAGATCAGTAATTTTCTAATACAGAATGGCTAAAACCGGAGTTTTTCGATCAAATTTTCACACAAAATTTTTTAAAATTCTTTCTAAAATAACCGTTTGGGGCTTTTCTCATGCCTACCCAATGTGAGGGTGTGGCTCTAAGAATTTTGCCAATGATATGAAAATATGGCTCTAGAACGTTTGCCAACGGAATTTTGCTAACGAAAAAAGCGGACTTTTGCCAATGACAAAACATTAAAAAAATCAATATTTTCATATCGTTGGCAAAAGTCTGCTTTTTTCGTTGGCCAAATTCCTAGAGCCGAGGGTGTCACCCTCCCTAACTTCGTCGTAACGGGTCAAAAATTAGGCACCAACTTCTTATTTGGGACCCGAAAACCAGTGTTTTTCCATATATTTCGTTAAAAAATTAACAAATTTTCGCAAAACTAATGAAGTTATTCAGCAAAAATTACGAAGTTGTTAAATTTCCTTCAATTTTTATATTTTATAATCATTTTCCTATGACTAACTTTGTATTTGAAGTCTGAAAGTCATTTTTTGCAGAAACAACTTCGTAAATCAATCACCTCACTCTGGGTGCGTGAACATCTATGGTTTTTCTATGCGATGAATCAAATGTGGGCATTGAAAAATTTTGAAAACGATTCCCTGAGTCAGTCAAGAAAACATAAAAATTTTCAAAAATCCTATTTTGAGTTGATTTAGGGCGAGGAAAATATTTTCATAATTTTCCAATGAGTGATATCGATTCATAGCATAGTCAACCCCCACACGATTATTTTTATTTAAAAAATTGACGAAAATTTGGACGAAACATCGCAAAATTCCGATTTTTTTACTAACCCTGTAAAAATAATTAACATGATTTTAGGCAGTTGTATTTGTTCACTTGGCATTCTTAAACAGCAATAAAGAAGAAGAGTACAAGCGCATGATGGGCATTGGCGTACCGATTCCTTGTTCAATATGGCATGTTGCCGAAAGTTCCATTTTGCACGTACGTCAAGAACCAACCCAATTTGCCATTCATGCAGTCCATGTGTTCAATGATATCACTCGGGAATTTGAACCCTTTGAAGCTTCATTTGAAGATTTAAGGATTTATCCTAGTGTTAAAGTTCGTATTGAAGTGAATCCATCGTTAAGAGTAAGTATAAAACTATACTTTAATAAGTGCAAATTTTAGGGCAGTATCTCTCTGTATAAAAAAGATTACGATCGCCGTTTTCCCGATGGCAGACTAGAATTGGCAGAGCCGGAAAATTTAAATCCAAGACAAGAAGAAAATCTTTGCACTATCTGCTGTGATAATCCTCCAGATGCAGTAATTGTGCCGTGTGGTCATATGGGGCTTTGTATGACCTGTGGTGAAAGGGTCAAAAATGAAACTGGACGCTGTCCAATTTGTCAACAAAATATTAGGGAAATTATTCGGGGTTATAATTCAACATAAGTTGCTTATATATCATACTATTATACAGGGGAAGGCAAAAGTTCTGACCCAGGCGAACAAAAGACCTGATCCACAGGCCAAAAGTCCTGGCATGGTCAAAAACGCTGAAAAAGTATTTTCTCGTCCAGAATTGTAGAGAAAACATGTCTTTGAAATGCCAAGACTTTTGCCCCTTGGGTCAGAACTGTTGTCTCCCCCTGTCAATGTAAATTTTTCAATTTTTATACTTACAAATAAATACAGAACCATACTCAAATATGCAACATAAAAAATTGGACAATCTATAGGTTGTTTTTTCGGGAAATCACGAACTCAGAATTTTGAACAAAAACTTTTTTTTTTAATTTTCGTTTCATTAATCAATTAATATTGAAAATCAGGCAATAAAAGTAAGCAAATTTTTCTGAAAAACACGCAACGTTTCAAAATGCTACTCTTCCGCCAAATTAACAGATTTTTGAGAAATTTTTTCTCAAAAATGAAGAGGAGATCTAGCTCTACAACACCAAGGTCTCCGATTTTGCAAATTTTGCTTTTTTCGTGAATAAAATGTTCTTCAAAACTTAGTACCACTATTTTTTTCACGAAAAAAAGCAAAGTTTGCAAAATCGGAGACCTTGGTGTTGTAGAGTTAGATTTCCTGTTTATTTTTGCGAAAAAATTTCTCAAAAATCTGTTAATTTGGCGGAGGAGTAGCATTTTGAAAATTACGTGTTTTTCAGAAAAATTTGCTTACTTTTATTGCCTGATTTTCAATATTAATTGATTAATGAAACGAAAATTTAAAAAAAAAGTTTTTCTTCAAAATCCTGAGTTCGTGATTTCCCGAAAAAACAACCTATAAACAATTGTAAAACAATAATATAATTTTGTTAAGTTTGTACTGCGGTCGAGAATCATTTCATCCGGGGTCCGTGTGCAGCGTCGTAATTATGGGGGGGGGGGAGGACATTCCCCCCAAACCTAAAAAAATTTTCCCCTTGGTCCCCCTTTTGTTTTAGTTCAGAAAATTTTTTCGATCAAAAACTGATTGGCCATTTTTTCAACAAAAATTGCAATTTTTTGAGCATTTTCAGCTTAAAAACAAGCATTTTTCAATCAAATTTTTCGCCTGCGGAGCTGTTTTTTTGTTAACAAAATTTTCCCAAAAAACTTCCCCTTTCAAATCTAGACCAAAATTACGATGTTGGCCGTAGACCCGCGGACTGTGGGCGGGCCACAAAAATTTCCTATTCAACAAAAATCGTAATTTTTTAAAGCATTTTTAGCTTAGAAGTGTTTTTCAAAAAAATTTTCGCGCCTATCGGCGAGAATAGATATAAGGAAGACCAAAGTGATTTTTGAAAAAAAATCACCTTGATCTCCCATGTTTTTTCCCAAAAATTTCGAAAAAAACATAAGGGGGACCAAGGTAAATTTTTCACCCACAAAAAGTCAAATTTTTGGAGGTGTTTGTACACGTGTGACAACTATCGGTTTCGGTTATTTTCAGTTACGGTTGTTTCCAAGCTCTAGTTAGTATATCTGCCCCTTATACCAGAAATTTTACCTTCCCTCCCCAAAGTTATGACCCAATTTTCAACCATTTTTGTAGTTTTGTATTAGTCTATTTTCTTTGTAACTATTCACTTTCCTTTTTGATTATTAAAATGAGTTTCATAAAAATTTGTATATTAAAAAGAAAATTTTACTGTGCATTTTTAGAAATTTGAACAAACGCGATAGAATTTGGTCATTAGATGAAATTTGCATATAAATTTTCAACATTCAAATTTTTTTTCATATTTTATTAAAAAGGTTTTCCAAAATTTATTTTATTAAAGGGAGATGCATTTTGCGACCTTTTAAGAGAAAAAGTTTTTCGTAGAAAAAATTGAGGATAATTTGATGCGAGAAATCGATTGCGCGCACTCCCGAAGCGTGAAAACGCCATTTTGACCAAGTTTAGTGAAAAATTGACTTTTTTCGGAAAAATAATATCATCAGTCGAATTACAGGCGACTACTGGAGCTCGACCGCCGTCTTTCAATGGTCGTGGTCTTTGTTGACTACATGAATCGCTACGCCGCACCATGGATTCACGGCGAGAATTTATCGCATTATCGCGCTGCATTTTTAAAATTGCTGAAAATTTCCGGATTTTCGCGCTTCGGGAGTGTGCACAATCGATTTCTCGCATCAAATTATCCCCAATAGGGTCATTTTTACGAAAAATTTTTTCTCTCAAATGGTCAAAATGCACCCCCTTTAAATAAAATTTTCGGTACTAATTTCCAATACGCTTCTCGAAAAATTTTTTCTCCAAATTGGCTGATTTTTGGTACTCGGAGGGGGGGGGGGTTCGGACACGAGAAATCGATTGGAGTAAGCCCCGAGGTCCAAAAACAATTTTCATGACCCTTTATGAAAAATTAATTTTTTTAACATGTACCCCGATAGAGAGTTATGAAAATTTTTCGGAACTTGGGACTTGTGACAATCGATTTCTTGTGTCCATAAGCCCCAAAAATCAGCCAATTTGGAGAAAAAAAACTCGAAAAATGAATTTTTTCGGAAAGAACTGGAACTATTTTAGCAGTCTTGAATTTACGAATAATTTTTCTGAACGCTAAAAATGCAAGTAAAGCAGTGGGCATTATCTGATTTCGATATTGGCCGTCCTCTAGGTAAAGGGAAATTTGGAANATCTGGCTAAGGAAAAAGAAAAGGGAATTGTAGTCGCTCTTAAGATTCTTTTCAAATCGCAATTGGTAAAGTCAAATGTTGAGCACCAGCTGATCCGTGAAATTGAAATACAAGCGCATTTGAGTCATCCGAACATTCTTCGAATGTACAACTATTTTCACGATGAAAAGAAGATCTACCTGATTTTGGAGTATGCACTTGGTGGCGAATTGTACAAGGTTTTACAGAAGAATCGTCGTTTTAATGAGCCAACTTCTGCAAAGGTTATCTTGTGTTTTTATGCGAAAATTTTTCTGATATTTAGAAAAGTTGAAAATTAAAAAAACTTTTTAACTTTTTCTAAAAACGATCAGAAAATGTTCGCCATAGCCAAAAAACGGTGGAAAATGTCAGAAGTTCGAAAAAAGTAAAACAAAGTTGTTTTTGTACCTTCTCGGTTTCAATGAAAGCGCTATTTTTGACATAAAACCCGTAGTAGGTTCAATAGGTTAACGAATTAGCAGCTAACTCCGCCATTTTTACATACAAGTTGGATTACTCTACAATAATATACCAATTTTTTTGGAAATCGCATCAACTTCTGATGCACTCTTGATAGAATGCAATGATTCAACGTTAAAAAATTTCCCAAAAATTACATCCTTAGTTCTTGGGCTTAAGAGTACATTGTATAAAATCCAATTTTTCAGTACATATTTCAAGTCTCTGACGCACTGAACTACTGCCACAGTAAAAAAGTAATCCACCGCGATATCAAGCCAGAAAATATTCTAAT
>OZJO01014887.1:0-14036 GCA_900406225.1 Acrobeloides nanus | reverse complement strand
CTCATCGAGAGGAATCGTTTGAGGGGTCGATCATGAAAATCGGACAAAGACTTCGAGCTACACACCCTTTTGAAAATTTCGAATGGTTCAAAAATTCAAACATGTTTTTAAAATAAACGACGCATGCTCAACGGCTAAATTTTTGCATAAAATTGTAGCTCTTGATTCGTAGATAATGTTTAAAAAAAGAATTATTCAAATTGCTAATGTCCTTGCCGAGAAAATCAATTTTTTTCACAATCATACTTTTTCGTGTTATTGAAACGAAAACTTTTACAGGGTGGCCCATAAAAAACCGCACTTTCGAGATTTTTATCTCTTCCTTATTTAAAGTATAACTTTTGATTCCGACCATCGTTTTCCATGATCTTGGTATCGTTGGATAGCTCTGATTATGGACTATCCAACGACACCAAGATCATGGAAAACGATGGTCGGAACCAAAAGTTATACTCAAAATAAGGAAGAGATAAAAATCTCGAAAGTGCGGTTTTTTATGGGCCACCCTGTATTATTTGTTCTGTCGCCATTTTTTTCCACACTTTCCCACTCCGTGGCTATTCAACACTATTTGTCAAAATAACGAATTTAAAAAAAATTTCTTTACAAACCCCTGATGAAAAATTTTGGCATAGACAAAAACGGCAAGGAACGATAGGTTTCGGAATACAAAAAAGGCACGAACAATAATGGAATGAACAAAAACGGCATGATAAAAATGGCACGACAAGAACGATACGATTATGGGCCTCCACTAATTGCGTCTCGAAATTTTGGAAGCACTAATTCTGCACTAATTGCATGTTTGAGAGCACTAATTGGCAAAATTTTGTTTGATTCGAAACATTTCATTTTTCATGACATTTTCAGCTTAAAAACGATTTTAAAAATCAAAAGTTTGGGGTCAACCTGAAACAAAAAATTTGTTAATCCTGATAATCATGCCATTTTGTCATGCCGTTAAAGAACATGCCAAAAATTTGGCACTAGGAGTTTCCTTACGCTTACGGAAATGTCCTTACGGAATCTCCTTACGGAAATGCCCTTACGGATTTTCCTTACGGAAATGCCCTTACGGAGTTTCCTTAAAGGAATTTCCGTAAGGGCATTTCCGTAAGCAAATTCCGTAAGCGTAAGGAAACTCCTAGTGCCAAAAATTTCAGTAGGGGGTTTGGGCATACGCAATAACGGCACGAAATACGAAAGAATAAAAAGGGAATAACTTTTCAGGATTAAATAATTTTCAAATATGGTCTTATGTATTTGTCTCATTGAGAGCAATAAATTGTGCTGAAGACCACATTCGAAAATTCGTGGACCCTGAAAAATTCTTTTTTCGTGCCGTTTTTGGGCTTTAAAATCGATCGTTCCGTGCCGTTATTGCATATGCCGGGGTTTGTGAAGAAACTTTTGAAAATTCTTATCTTTGATGATCCAACTTGAACCCGATTAAATATGCGAACTTCAAAACCTGGGAACCCTGAAGATCTTCCATTTCCGACGGGTTTTCTGATAGATTTTTATCTCCTCTTTCGTAATTTGCAAAAAAATTTAGCCCACGTGTTAAAAAATGTACATTTTCGATGGATTTACAACTACACCTTTTGACTTCCGACCTCTCTAGGGGGTCCAATTAACGAGATTTCACTGTATAGATCATTTTGGGCTGGTTTTCGAGCCGTTTTCAACAGATTTAAAGTGGTCCCGTGTCATTTTGAGATGTTGGGTAAACCCTATCCTAGTCAAATTTTTTTCAAAAATCACTTATAAGGGATATTTTCATGCGATTTTGAAATTTTTGTCAAGCGCAAAAGCACAGTTTTTTGGCTCTTCCTGTATTCCCCCTTGTTCATGTCTGTAAACTCATTTTTTAAAGTTAAATCTGGTTTTCACTATTCTTTTCTTCTTTTAACATAATTTGTTTGCTTTATAGTTAGTACAAAAATTTTGCATTATAAAAATGGGAAGAGACCGTAGTCGTAGTAGAAGTCCATACCGTTATAATGGTGATCATTCTCGCAGGTATGATTTCTTCGCTTATCAGTCTTATTTTTTTTTGTTTTAGTAACTCTCCAGAACGCGATATTTTACGTGAAGGTTGGCGTGCTGTGCGCGATGATCCACATGATTTTGATGGGTGGTGTCGTCTATTGCAAATTGTTGAACAGTTGGACCAGACAAAGCCAGCACGTGAAGCTTATGACGAATTTTTGAAGCGATTCCCGTTTTGCTATGGATATTGGCGAAAGTTTGCTGAGTTTGAAAAGCGGCATAAACATTATGAAAAATGTTTGAATGTATACGAAGCCGGTCTTCAAGCTATTCCATTAAGTGTCGATCTCTGGCTTGCCTACATTGGCTATGTGAAAGAAATCGCCGAAGGTCAACGTCAAGCTACCGTGAAAATTCGGGATACTTATATGCGTGCGTTGTCGTCGTGTGGGTTGGACTTTCGCTCGGATAAGCTTTGGGAAGAGTACATTGATTGGGAAATTCAGAAGAGGGAATACGAGAAGGCAGCGGCGTTGTTTGATGTGATCTTGAGTACGCCAACGATGGGTTATGCTGGACATTTTGAAAGGTAGACTATATTTTTAACTTTAAAAAAATCCGCAAAAACCCAATTTATATAGTATTTGACTTGTTTATTAATTTTTTGTGAGCTAGGCAATGATGAAATGAGATGCGAGCTGAATTTTTTTATTAAAAAATTTCTATGATGCCTTCTTTTACAGAACGGATATCTGAGCCTAGATACATTTTAAAAATATTTCTGTTTAAAATTGAATGTAAACTCGATAATAATTTTTCGGACTAGATTTTTAAGCTCGAAAAGATTTTTTATCTTATTTTGCGGAGCTTTTTGCTGGATTCGCTTATCATGGCCCAAAAGTCGAATTTTTCTTTAAAATCAGCCGAAAACATCTTATTAGGGATTTGTTAGTCGAGAAACACATTGGCGATAATCCATTAAAAAAATACTGAAAAACTTCGTTTTTTGATATCAAAAACGAAGTTTTAATTCAAAAAATGAAGTTAGTATTTTTTTATAGATTTTCACTCAAAAATAACATCATCAATGTATTTCTCGACTAAAAAACCCCTAATAGGATGTTTTTCGGCTTATTTTAAAAGGAAAAAAATTGGACTTTTGGACCATGATAAGTGAAGCCAACAAAATGAACTAGCCCCCATTTTGCATTTTTTATTTAAAATCTATTTTTTAGCTTAATTTTTATTCTTAAAAATAATTTTTAAATTCTAACCCCACTTTTTACAGGTACAAAAACTTCGTGAATTCCATGGAACCGGACAAAGTCTTATCCGCTGGTGAGTACGATGAAATCACCGACATTGTCTATAAGAAAATCAAGCACGAACTCGAAGGCCCGATGTTTTTCATTGAAGAATTTGAGGAGGAAGTGCCATCCGAAGAGTACAACAATGTGGAGTTCCAAAAACGGACTGTTCGTCAGAGAAAAGTAGGCTATCCTCATTTTTATGCCACGAAAAATTTTTAGCACGTGGATTCGGCATTGAAAGAGTTTCGAGAAGAAATTTTGGACCGTCGTCACCGGAAGTTTATGGAAAACGAGCGAGAAGTGGCCACGAGATGGACGTATGAGAGTCAGGTGTGTATGGATCATTATTGAACTTGGGAACCTACTGTCTGTTGCATGCTTAGCATAACGTTACCCAAAGTTTTTAGTGTTCGGGATGTTCCTGGTGATCTGAGACGGTTATTATTCGATTCAGCATGGCCAAAAACCATGTTTCCATAAAAAATTGCGAAAAATTTTTTGAAAACCTTTTAAGGAAAAACAGCACCTCAGGTCAAAAAATATTTTTAATGCTTGTTTTTAATCTGTAAATGCTCATAAAATGACAATTTTTATTGAAAAAATGGGAAATTGTGGACATTTTTATTGAAAAGTGGAAAATTTTAAACATTTTTATTTGAAATATTGATCATTTTTATGAATAATTATATGGGCGATCAGTGGATTATCCAGAATTTCAATATTTTAGCTATCGAAGCTGGAATCCCAAAGTCATTTTTTTAAATAAAAATTTTCCTATTTTTTACATTTTCTTAAGAGCTCAAAATCGAATTCTCTTCAATTAGGCTTAAAATTTTCCAAACTTTTGAATTCTAAATTCGAATTTTGAACTAAGTTAAACTCAAAATCGAATTCTCTATTCTTAGATTAAACGACCATATTTCCATGTGAAGCCATTAGAGCGAGTCCAGTTGAAAAATTGGTATGATTATTTGGAATTTGAAGTTGGCGAAAAGAAACGAAAACGAATTATTACCTTGTTTGAACGTTGTATGATTTCCTGTGCTATGTACGATGAAATGTGGATTAAAGTAAACTTTTTTCAGAAAAACGGAGCTTAAAAATCGTTTTTTGAGGTCAAAAAAGGCTATTTCGAACTAATTTTTGAACGCAAAAAATGATTTTTTTTAAACCAATTTTAGAGTTCAACACCTATTTTAAAAAATTTAAACATTTTTTAGTATGCCGTTTATTTGGACTCGACTAACGATGTGGAAAGCGCTCGAGATGTCTTCAAACGTGCTATCGACCCGCACTGTTCACGAAAACCTGGAATCCATTTGGCATACAGCTTGTTTGAAGAGAAACACGGTAATGACCAAATCTGTTATTGACCTCTCAAAAAATCTGATTCATAATAATCTGTGATCTATATATACTGTGATAAGGTGATCTCATTTCTACTTGCCTGTACATATTTGTTTATGTTGACAAGATTAAAAAAATTTCTCTTTCCCACTGGTTTGATTTTTCTCGGTTTTATACCGAGTTGTTATTTGTGTGTATGCCCCAAGTAGGTTTGCCATGTTTATAACTTGTCAGATGAGGCTGTTAGAATGCGGCAGGATGGTGCCCATGATCTAAAAAGAATCAGAATTGAAGCCAATGATAATACTTAAAATAGATATACTAAATCGATTTTTTCGAAGAAATGTAAAATTTTTCGATTAATAAACTGGGTCATTTTTGTGAGATACTAATCAAAGATATATTTTTGTGACCATACAAAGTATGCGCTATTTAAAAATTATATTGTTTGGAACGAGAAAAGCACTAGAGGCAATACATACCATAAAAACCGCGCAAATATTCATTTCAGTATGACCTAATAGTGATGCTCGAAGTTATAAACAGTGACAATTTTGTTATCGAGATTATGCGACTTTTGCGCACGAAAAAAAATTTGTTCATTGTGAAAAATTAGTTAAAAAAGATGAATGTTTAAATTTATCACCCATGGTGACCAATTAGTTATCTTTTTTTGCCACCTCGAATAGATTATACCGTAACCAAAATTCGCATATTTGAATCGCATGACAAGTCTAGTCTCCTTTTGTTACTTTGAGCATCACTACAATCGAATAGATTTTTTCATTCTCGTGCGTGTACAGGGTGATTAAAACTGAATTTTTTGAGAGATTTTTTCAAAAAGGACAAAGGTTTTTGGCAAACATCAGGCACGTATTTAGACCATAATTCGATATATAAAGCTTGTTCAATTTAGCTATTTATGGCTCACATCATACGTCAAAAGATTCCTCAAAACCTGGGGATTTAAGAACATTGTTTTTAGAAATTCGATTATCTATCTCCTTATTTTGGGCTTGAGGTTTTGGACCTAAGACTCTAAGAGCTAAAATAAAGGGATAGAAAACATAAAAAAAAACAATATTCTTAGACATCCCAGGTATGTGGGATCGAGGAATCTTTGATGTAGGTTTTGACCCCTAATTCGCTAAATTGAAAAAGGTGATATCTTGAATTATAGCTTCAATACATTTTTAGCCCATTTTCGCTTCAATACACACAAGCCCGTAGTCTGAAAAATATACTTGAGGCCAAATTTAGTAGGGTCTAATAAAAATTTCCTTCTTTTTTCACTTTTTAAATCTTTTGTGAGATCAAACCAGAGTATTTAAGAAGATGAATATATACCGACGTCCTAACCACGATTAAAAAATTTTGCCCCTTGGTTCCTCGTATATTTTTCTTCAATTCGGCGAATCGAAATTTTTTTTGAATCCCTGATCTCCACAAAAAATTTAGCCTTCCTTTGGGCTTGATTTTTACAACTGGAAGTTAAACATATATACCACCAAAAGGCTAAAAATATTCATATTTCCTGAAACAATTTGCAAGCATTTTCAAGCATAGGCAATGCGCGCAATTGAATTCCCTCACCTAGAAAAGCCCGTAGATAACCGGTCAGTGGCGTAATTTCAGGCGACTAATGGAAAGGGTGTTTCAATTTTCGAAAAAATTTCAAGGAGGTGCACATGTCTTGCAACAAAATTTAGTGTTAAAATCTTATATTTTAAGCAAAAAGGCGCAAATTGTTTTGAAAAAATTCGTGTTTTTATTCTAAAAATGCTCAAAAAATAGGATTTTTGTTGAAAAATGAAAAATTTTGGTCAAAAACATAGGGGGGGGGGACCAAGGGGAAAATTTTAAAATTTTTTCAGGAATGGGTGTACACCCCCTGCACTTCCCGTTAATTACGGCACTGTAGTCGGTCTTTCAGACAAATTTATTAGCCCATTTTCGCTTTAATACACCCTTTTCCCTGAACCAGGATCAGAGAAGCGTTTTTAGAATTTAGCAATGTGCATCATTCAGCGGCGCAAAGAAGGGAGAGACGGGGGGGGGAAGTAGGGCTTTCAGATTTTGAAAATATTGCTTTATTAAATTATGCAGGAGGATTGTGTTGGAACGTTTTGAAAATTCGACAAAAAATAACTCTATTTTTGCAAAAATTCCAATTTTTTCATAAGAAAAATGATGTTTTTCTCTTGACTTCCCTCCTCCAAACTCAACCCCACTTGGCATAATTCTATTTCCTGCATAGAAAAATCCCGTATTGAGTTATTTTTGTGAAAATTAAAAATTTTGAAAAAGAGAAATAATAGCAATAAATGCGATTTTTTTAGCACACTTGTAGAAACTCCGAGCTCTAAAGCCTACAATGATATAGATTCTGGGTACGTCATCCCATTATCGACTATGATATTTTCTAACGAAAAATTTTATAAAAATAGTAAAAAATAACGCTTTTTTACATAACAAAATAGTCGATATATTTTTTTCGACAAAATTATTGAATTCACGAAAGTGAAATATAGTCGAAATTTTTTTTGCTACCACGGAACTTTTTATTGAACCAGGCAACGTGTACAAAAAGAAACGTTTGGTTCAATAAAAAGTTCCATGGTAGCCAAAAAAATTTTGACTATAAAACTGAATTGCCTCTAAAATATAATCTTTCAATATTTTTCGTCTGCACCTCATTTTCCCATGGAACATTTTACCACATTATACATTACTCTCTTTTTGTGAAATTCGTGCATATTTACACGGGTAAATTCAATGGGGATGTATAATATAGGACAAACGTATTTGGGAGAAAATTAGATCATCCATTTCTCATTTTATAAGTTGTCTTTTTTTTTATTACTTTAACCTATTATCAATCCGATCCTACGTCTACAGTATAAATTTTTAGGAGACGTCGAGGCAGCTCGCAGCATCTTGACCGATTTTGCCCGTCGCCATCCTAACTATGCGGCTATCGAACTTCGAAAATTGTCCTTGGATCGTCGTGAACTGCAGAGAAACAAGTGAGCCTCATTGGCCAGACCTAAAACTTAAAATCGATTTTTCAGGGAAACCGATTTTTCGATCGTTGTATCCAAATATGAAAAGCTGATTTATGATGAGTCACTGAGCCGGCGGGTTTCTTCTTTCTATGCTGTTAAATTGGCACGATTTCATTTGAAGGTGAATTTATGTATCCAAAAAATTGGACCAAAAATTGGTCCAAAAATTCGATTTTGACGCAAAATCGAATTTTTGGACCCACTTAAGACCGATTTTTTTTTCAGATCCGCCACGATCGAAGACTAGCCGAAAAAATCATTCGCGATGCCATAGCCAGGGACAAGAAAAACTGTCAACTCTATTTACAACTGGTGGATATTGCCTATAGTTCGAGTCATATGCGTGAAAGCGAGATTCTTGAAGTGCTGGATTTTGCCATCGACAGCCCACTCACGCCCGAAGAGCGCTTCCAGTTTTCACAGCGAAAGTTGGACTTCCTTGAAGAGCTTAGCTCGGATGTTGCCAAGTACGAAAACTGAAATTTTTGTTGACGATTAAAATTGAGTTTTTCAGGCTTCAGGAGCATTATGTAGATCACATGAAATTGGAGAAAGAGTTGGAAGCTCCACCCACAACTTCTTTGTTGGGCAAGAGGCTTGCTTCAAAAGAGTATGTTATATAGTTGTTTGGCCTCAAAAATTTGTTCAAAAATCGATTTTTGGGCAAAATTTGAGCTCAAAAATTTATGTTTATCTAATTTTGAGGTTAAAAATCGATTTTTGACAAATTTTGAAAAAATAAAAAATTCAGTTTTTACACAATTTTGGATCCATTTTACACAATGTAAAAATCGATTTTACTGTCAAATTTTACTTTGCCCTAAATTTTTTGCATTTGTAGTGAAACACTTGATGCGAAGAAACTGAAGCCGGACTTTAGTATGCCACCTCCAAATATACCGGTACAAATTCCAGCTCAGATGTTACCCGGTGGTATCCCAGTCGCAGGGGCTATTCCACAAGGTTATGCAGGTAAATTTTTGATTCATTTTTAGCTATAAAAAAAATTTTTGACTTGATTTTGAACTCAAAAAAATGATTTTTCAACTCATTTAAACCCCTAAATTTCCGTTTTTCAGGATTCGGCGCAGTTCCAGCCGTCTACAATACGAATATGCCACCACCGACAATGATACCAAATCTCCAGAATCCGCCGCCGATTGCAGCCAACCCGAACTTTTACTATGGTGGAAATCCATCCGCAGAAGCTGCGAATATGGTTCCCGTGCAATCGAATGTCAATATTCCACTTGCTTGATTTCAAATTTTTTCATTTTATTCAAATGGTTGTATTCTTTATTTATTATTCCGTTATGATATTTTTTGTCTGATGCATATTTTATGGTTTGAATCTTGTGTAGTTGGTAGTTGTATGTGTTATGATAAAAAATTTTATATTCGAATGTGTGGATTTAAAGATCTTATATTACAGGGTGTATAGAAAAAACCGGAATTTTGGCGATTTTTTCATGTTTTTTCGATCCGAAATTTTTTTTCAAAAATCCTAATAATAACCCATATAGGGGTAATTTTATGCGGAAAATCATTGCGCGCATTTCCGACACTTGAAAATGCTTCCCGGATCCTGATTCAAGAAAATAAGTGTGTAAATGTGTATTTTTAGGTTTTATATACACACTTTTCTGAATCAGGATCTGAGAAGTATTTTCAGAACAAAATCCTCGAATTTTTATTGATTTTTTTCCAAAAGGACAACAAAAATGAATGATCAAAAAATCCATGTGAATAAGCATTAAATAAAAACAAACAAGATTTCCAAATAAAAATGGGAACTAGTATAAATTTGGGCACTATTACTTTTTTCCCCTTTATTTTCCCTCACTTTTTTCCCCTTACTTTTGTCCTGGAAAAATGTTTTGGATTCGGGGATATGTGGGACGAGAAAAATGTGAAAAAAAAATCAAAATTCGGATCGGAGATCAGAGGGGAAGGGTAGCATAAAAGGCGAGTGATTCGAGAGCAGCATCTAGTTGGACCCCAAGCTGATCGTGAACACGGCCAGGGAAGCCAAGTACTTGGAATGTTTACTTTACCCCTAAAGAAGCCATTTCCAGAGAAAACAGAAAAAATTAACGTTCAATGCCACACTTAATCGATACTAGTTCCAAAAATGTAACAAGTTATTTATCAGTTCGGTTTGAGCGCTTCCCAATATAATCAATTCTATAAATCCTTCCGTTCCCTTCTTCCGTAAAAATCAAACTTCCATCCGGCAACACCAATACTCCCACCGGCCTGCCCCACACTGTCGGTCCTTGTGGGTCGATCAAGAATCCATCTAGGAAATCTTCATACGATCCTCGAGGTATATTATTCCACCCAAATGACACAAAAACAATTTTGTATCCAGTTCCGGCATTTCTATTCCACGAGCCACGGAAAGCCACAAACGCGCCATTTTGATAGCGTTTTGGGAATTTTGTTTGGTTGTAAAATGCTAGACCCAGAGCAGCTGAATGGGACTGGAAGAGAACGTCTGGAGTTTTTGTGTCGCGTACGAGATCCGGCCGTTTTCCTTCCATACGTGGATCCGGTAGATTTGGACTTAAATAGGCATACGGCCAGCCATAGAAGGTGTTTTTCTGGACTAGGGTGAGGTAGTCAGGGACTAGATCGTCGCCCAAGTTGTCTCTAAAAATTTTCGTCTAATTTACAGTTTTCGTCTAATTTCAAAATCGAAATTTTTGCTCAAAAATAGGCAATTTGTAAAAAGTACGAAAGCCTAATTGGGACCCGTTTGGCGTGTTCGGAGCGCCGAACGGGGCTCCGAACACGCCAAACGGGTCCCAATTAGGCTTAGGCCTATGCCTAAGTCTAAGCCTAAGCTTAGGCCTAAGCCTAAGCCTAGGCTTAGGCCTAATTGGGACCCGTTTGGCGTGTTCGGCGTCCCGTTTGGTGCCTCGTTCGGCGTGTTCGACGCGTTCGGCGCAGTCGTACTTTTACAAATTGCCCAAAAATAGAATTTTTTTCAGAATCAGTTAGATTGTTTCATGCTTCGAAAATGCGCGCAATCGATTTCTCGTATAAAATTCTTCCCGAAAACTTTGCATCAAAACGATCAAGCTCATGAAAATCTGAACCTTTCGTTAACAGTAGTATATAAAGCACCAGTAACTGGATGGAAATCCAACCCAACAGGATTCCTCAGCCCCCATGCGAATATTTCCTTTTTCGTTCCATCCAAATTAGATCGAATGATTGAAGCTCGTGGAAGTGGTTCTTCTCCAACATTCGAGGCCGAACCAACGGAAACATATAGCTTGTTTTCTTTCGACGATATTATGACATTTCTCGTCCAGTGGCCACCACTGGGAAGATCCATGATTTTTTGTCCATTTCCCTCAAGTCGATTTTGGCCATTTCTGTAGCGATACCGGCGGACTTCCGCGGAATTTCCGAGGTAGAAGTAATTGGAAAAGAATGCCATGCCGAATGGTTGGTTGAGGCCATTTGAGGCGTCAGCAAAAATAGTGAAGTTATCGGCAACGCCATCTCCATTGGTATCCTAAACGATATGGTTGTAAGAGAAAAAAACTATTTTAAAAAATTTAAAAAGTCGATGCAAAATTGATTTTTCCGCAAAAAAGTTTGTGTATTACAACGAAAACATGTTCAAAAAATGCTATGAGTACCAAATAAATCAGCTTCAAAATCAATTCGACGTAGGTAGTATTCGAACCTTGTACTATTGGACTCGAAGTCGAGAGCACTACCACTGAGCCAAGCTCACGATAAAACGCGGATTTTTAATTTTATTTATAATTTCAAACGCAATTATCTCAAAAACTACAATGATTCAGCACATGCCGTAAAAACAAAAAATTTTCCATTTTTCATGAATTTTTTGAATATATCATTTTTACATAGAGTTTTTTTCGAGTGGACTGGTCATCGATTTTTTTAAATCATCCTACATTTAATAATCGAATCCGATTAGCAGCAGTTTCTGTTACCAGAACATTCCCCTCTGGTGTCAATTGAAGCCATCTTGGCTGGTCCAACTTATCCGCATAAATATTCACTTGAAACCCTCTTCGCACGACCAATCTCGGATTTTCTGGTATTGGAACCACTTTAGCTGGTTTTGAAGCACTTGAAGAATTGTACGGAGGCGGAAGATCTCCTAGCCTTATATAAGTAATTGTGGGGGTGTCTGTCCAATTAGTTGGAATAATAGAAGAATCAGGTGGTCGTAAAGCAATAATATCTCCAAGTAAAATATGAATAACAAAGAGGGAAACTTGAAAATACATAAAAGCAAGAATGATTTTTTCGTGGTTTAAGCAACAAAAAACTTGAAAGGATCAATATTTTTTAAAAGTGGCAATCGGTTTGTTTATATAGACAAATTTTTGTGTGCACCATTTTTATCATTATATAAATATTTGAGACGGTTCATGTGCTAATAAATGGTAAATATTTTGGTCGTGGAAAACTAATCAAGCAAAATATACACAGGTTGGGTAAAAAAGTGCATGCAAAATATACACAGGGTGAGAAAAACAAAAGTGCATTTTTGGACCCGAAAAATTTTTTAGGACCAGAAAATCTTTTTACTAAAAATGACCCATATAGAGGCAATTTTATGCGGAGAATCGAATATGTTCATTTGAAAACGCTTCTTTGATCCTGATTCAGGGGATGAAGTTGGTGTATTGACACGAAAATCGAAAAAATTTCCATTTTCGCCCGGAAAGCGTCCATATGGGGGTAATTTTATGCGGAGAATCGATTGCGCACATTTTCTAAGCATGAAAAATTATCTTGACCCTGATTCAGGGAATGGAGTTGGTGTACAGGATGAGCCAAAAAAACCGTACTTTTGCATTTTTTGTGAAAAATTTTCAAACAATTTTTTTCAAAAACCACCTATAGGGGGTATTTTCATGCGATTTTTGAAAATTTTTCGCCAAAAACGCAAAAGTACAATTTTTTGACTCACCCTGTACACCAGCTACAGCCCCTGAATCAGGGTCAATTTTTTCATGCTTAAAAAAATATGCTCAATCGATCCCCCGCAGAAAATTACCCCCGGATGGATGCTTTCAGAGCGAAAGTGGAAATTTTTTCGATTTTCGCGTCAATACACCGAACTCATTTTACCTTGAATCAGGGTCAAAGAAGCGTTTTCATGCTTTGGGAATGCGCGCGATCAATTCTCCGCATAAAATTACCCCTATAAAAAATACTTCTTTGATTCAGGGAAGGCCTGTGTATTAAAGCTAAAAGTCGAAAAATCCATTCAAAATCGCATTTTTGTGACTTTTCGTTTCAATACACAAACCTTCTCTGAATCAGGGAAGCATTTTTTCGCTTTGTAAATGTCAAATTCGGATTTCCCGCATGTTTTTACTCCTAGAGGTGTCATATTCAGAAAAAATTTCGAAAATTTTTCACGTGTGTGGCCCCTTATTGTTTAGTAGCTCCCTAACGTTAACATGATGCCAGGTGTGGAAATTTCGATATCGGAAATACTTCCGACGACTGCAACGCGCATTTCTGGCGATTAGCGTTGCCTGATTTTCAATAAAATCTTGTTTATTGTCACGATTGTGTCAATTCTTGTGAAATTTTTACCTACAATTTTATATGCTATCATTTTTGTTGAATTTGTTAAAATTTTTTCAGTCGAAACATCTCCTCAACACAGATAATGCTATGTAAATAAGCCTCTCTCAAAAGTTAAAATAAATAGGCGGCTTTTTACAAAAGATGATCAAGGAAGCGCAGTTCACCTTGAACTCTAACAGATCTTTTCAAAACAATGTGAAGAGTAGCTAAGTTTTTCCAAGTTTTATGTTTTCCACTTTTTGTATAATCTAAAAAATTACAAGATTGAGAAAATATCCCTCCCCAGCCCATTATCAAGAAAAGGTTTTCACGGAGGAAAAAAAGTATGATTGGGTGACACACCAACAATTTTCAACTTTTCACCAAAAATTGTCATTTATTAACGGGGTTTTAGCTTAAAAATGGGCGTTTTTAAGCTGAAAACTCCATAAAATGACAATTTTTTGTGAAAAAAATGATATTTTTGCTGAAAATTTGAAAATTTTGGGTGCAACATAAATCATACTACAAGATGGGCCAATATACTACAGGGTGTATCTTTCAAGTGTCCCGGGTTTGTAACGACTATATCTCGAGCTAGGAAAATTTTTTTTTTATGCGGTTTTTTGCTACGTGCTATTCAGACCACCCCGTTTTGTGTTTGATAAAAATTAAAAAAAAAATTTTTTTTCAAATTTTTCGATTTTTTGCCTTGGTCCCCCAAGGGGTCAAAAATCGAAAATTTTCGAAT
>OZJO01014886.1:0-13967 GCA_900406225.1 Acrobeloides nanus | reverse complement strand
AATCAGGCGGTTTTACATGAAAAAACTTGGTGAAATATCGATTTTTCTAAGATGTGGGCTTAAAAAACACGTTTTTTGATATTTTAGGGGGTTTTTTGGGGTCAAAAAATTTTTTGGACGCCGGATTCGTGTTTTTCAGCCATTTTTACCCCTAGAAATGATCTTTTTAGAAAAAAAATTTTTCTCAAAAAAATGCCCTAAAAATTGACAAAATTCTCGTTTTTTTTGGGCACCCTGTATATAATCAGGATAATTTTCAACCGCTTTTGATACGACTTTTAAGTTATGCTAAATGCTCAAGTTCAATTGGACAAAAAACATTTTAACGTTAAAAACACAAATCTGGCGAGTTGTGTTTTTAACGTTAAAAATACAAGTCGCCAGATGTTTTTTTGCAATTATATGCGTCATGTTTGTGTTTATGCAAAAAGTCGCTTGCTAAAATTTATTTAGAAAAAGTTCAAATTTTCGATAAAAAGCATCTGGCGAGTTGTGTTTTGTCCCTGAAAATTTTTGCATATCTGTATTTTTATGCGAGGAATCGATCAAATAGTCTAGAGCCAATAAGTACCCAATTCACCGAATAATGATGAAAAGTCATGGAAATCATGCTCATTCGATATTTTATATCGAAAACTCATGCTATCTCATTTACATGTTTTAGTATGTTATAAATGTCGTTCTTCATTTAGCTTTTATCGATTCGATAAAATGTACAATTGAAAAATCTACAAAATGTACAAAAAATGTGGATATCAACTTAGACTTAAACGTTGGTAGCACCTTGATAACTAGGAAACAGCGCCAATTGATATTGACACATGATGTCACACGACCAACAGGCAATCCAGCCGAAAAGCCGCCTAATATCAGGGCACTCTCGAGGAGTAAAAAATTTTCCTTGACCTGAATCAGGGACATTTTGGTGTGATCAGCGAAAATCGATTTTATATTGAAATTTGATGGAAAAACACCGTTTCTCGGGTAATTTTATTCGGGGAATCGATTGCGCACTCTCCCCAAGCATATATAAGAAACGGACTAAAACGACACATTTTTTATTCGATTTTTTTACATTTTAGGTTGAACGTGCTCATTTGGAGTAGTCGGTTGCTTGTTCAAAACTTTTAGGTGTATTTTAGGGCATATACTAATTCAATCCGACAATTTCGGATCAAAAAATCACTGACAAATTGAGTGACTAATTCGATCCGACAGTGTCGGATCACTGACTCGGTGATCCGACAGAATTTCTACTGATGGATTGAATTTGCCACCCCTCCGTGTCGGATCGTATCGGATCAACAGCTCGTGTATCAGATTGACTTTTTTATGAGTTTATGACACACGGGCACAGAAACTCTTTTTTGTGAGTTTCTGTGTCCGTGTGTCCAGGACACATGTATCTTTTCGGAGTCTGATAAAGATAAGGGGGATATACAGGGCGTTCAGTGCAAAACCGAGGATTTGAAACTTTAATATCTCGGCGAAGGCTAAGAGTTTTTCCATAGAGTCTTTTTCACTCTTACTTAACTTTGTTTTGACGAAGATATTTATACAAGCTTTATTTGCTAACACTTGCCCTTAATTGTTTACTTCATTATCCTAAATTAAATATCAAATTTACGAAAAATGGTGGTTATACTTTTCTGTAATTATTTTAACGCCAAAATAATATTTTTTCTAATGTCAATAACAATTCGTATGAGGAAAATAATATTTAGTCCTTATATTTTTGCTATATAGAATCGACCGTGTAGTTATCAAAGCAAAAAATTTGTGTGTATTAGAGCAAACGATTTGCAAAAATTTTTCAAAAGTTTTGTATAAAACTGTGTTTTGAAACTTTCTCCAAACTCTAGTGTGCATCTAAAAGAATGATTGAGCTGAAACTGCATCATGTCTATAACCCCATTATTACAAATCTTTACAGCATTGTATTAGATATTGATGGTATAATGGGGTTAATTTTGTATCCTTTTGTTATTTATGTTATCTTGACAAAATCTAGTCAATTAGAGAGGTTTTATAAATGGCAACTGGTTTATTATGTCACGTTTAGTTATAGTCTAGAGTTTATTTTGTCTTTGTGGAAGCCGATTTGCTTATTCCCACTTTATATGATTTACTCTGCAGGTAAAAATGCAAATTTTATATGTAGAGTATAGCTAAGCACTGTACTTGAAAACAGTCGCGGTTGCTTTGCTTACTTTAGCGACCGAGATGACACTTGTTATAATCTAAGGCGCTAACCACTACACCATGTGGTCGATTTTCTTCACCTTACCATTACACCATGTAGTGATGATGTAGTGTTTAGCGCGTTAGACTAGCAGCCAGAAGGTCGAGGGTTCGATTCCCGGGTGCATCACTTTGTTTTTGCCTCATTTTTTGACTATTAACTTCAAAGTCAAATATCTCGTCACTGTTAAATAATTTTTATATACGGTTTTTTGCATGTGCTAGAGGGACTAAAGCTCTGTATTTTCATACAAAAATTAAATTTCTAACATTTTGTTAAGGTGAAGAAAATCCACTTTGAAAACTTCAAAGTAATTTTTGACAATGTTAGGATCAACGGATTTCGAAAAGTTTTATCAATACTTATTCGGCCATTGTTCAGCTACAATTTAAAATAGACTGCATAGAAATTCGTTAGATGGGGTGCGAGAACGACTAAAAATATTGATGTTGCAGACCAAAATGAACGCTCTGTACTTGTCATACCGATAATCGGTGTGTCGGAAGATTGAAAAAAGACTCTGAAAAGCATTTTAAGTTGGACCCGTTCTTTTGGCATATCCGGTTGTTTGATTCAAAATTTCTTGGTTTATTTTATACTTGTAAATATGATATGGTCCAACTATGTCAATTTGTTATATAGAACAATAAAAGTGTTTGGTGATTATGAAAACTCGATTTTCCGGACACAAAACAATTTTTTCTCGTTTGTTGGAATTGTGTATGTGATTGCTATAGTTTTTATTACCATACCCGTGTTTTCGAGACAAGCAACATCTGAAGAGCTAAAAAATATGACTGATGTAATGGATCCGGAACTGGCTCAATTCATTTTAAACGAACCATCTATGTTGGTTTATAACATCGAAAAAGATCAACTTGTTCGAATTCAACCAATTGGCATCATAGTGGCATTGACGGGAATTTTAGCTATAATTATAGTTGTTTATTATTATGTCAACTTCATAAAAAAACCAAAATTTCAGAAACAGCTTACCATTGATGCTATTCAGATGATGGTAAAGCTTTTTTTCTTCGTTTAATCGAAATTTTTATTTTAGAATATGTTCGGGCGCGTTATTGATATTCAATTGTGTATAAATCTAACCTTCTTTTTCACTACGGGATATTTCTTTAATTTATCGCTATTGTTTGGTATTCCTTACAGTGGTCCTATTAGCCAATGCATGTTTGCATTTGCAAGCTTCCACTCTTTCGCAGACACTATTGTGATTTTGTACTTTATAAAGCCATATCGGGTTTATTGCACGTCACTTGTAAACAAAGTTATATCATGTTTATCTAGCAAAACACTTTCTATCACAGCGAATTCTAATTCAATTAAAAGTACAAATTCAATTCCAAAGATTATTCGAGCACAAAGTGCAAGTCTAAATCGAGTACATGTTCAAAGTAAACGAACGTGGAGTATAGCTTAAATATCGTATATTCTAGGAATTAATTACTCCAATTGTTATAGCATATAAAATAAATTTTTAAATTTAAAAAAAATTTAATTTTTACATTATGCATTAAACAAGAAATGTTTGACCATGTAAGCTGAAAAATGATTCATGTTCCGTAAAAAATAAATTCAATTCACCGGAAATTAGAGAACGGTACCGAAACCAAAAAATCATCTTTTTTTCCAAAACCGACCGTTTCACTCTTGAAAATTTGCATAAAATGTCAACAACTCTTTTCCTTTACTATCAAAAGTCAATAGAGAGGGACCATTCCAACGTAAAATTTATGTAGATCAACTTTGTAGAGCATCATTTTCCATGAAAAAATCATTTAGGTGACCTTTTGATAACATTTTTGACTATATACTAAAAGTAGCTTTTGAGCCTTAGAAGTTCATACTAGGAAAAGGCTCCAGAAAAATTGAGACAATCGAAAAGGACAATTATTTTGGATAGGTCCAGGCAAGAGCTAAAAATATGGCAAAAAATTTCCGTTCGCTCGATTTTTCTGGGGGTGCCACGGCTAGAACATTGAAATTTTGACCTATGAAAAATCTGGATTTTTTAAAATTTGTTCAATTTTTCTAATTTTTCTTAAAGGGTTGACATAAAGGTGTTTAGATAATATTTGAGCTCGTGTTTTAAATAATATAGCGAGCCCAAGATTATCAAAATTGGGTTTAACCTCGATGAGTTATGCGCATTACAAAAAAGGGTAAATTTTGGCAAAAAGTCGAAATTTGAGTACCCTGTATCTCGGAGAGGTTAAACTTTCTCGCCAAAATTCTTTTATTTTTTCCACTAAGTGCCATGTATACTTTAAGATTTTTTTAGTTTCAAAAATTGTTAAGACACTTTTTTTCTAGATCCCCATAGAATTCGATTCTTAGAGATAACGTGTCTTAAACGACATTGGGCTCGACCTTTGATCCCGGGTAAAACTTTTAATTTTAAAAAATATTGATTTTAATGGAACAAAAAAATTTTGCTCCATGTTTTGCAAATTTAAAAAAAATCAAAAGTTTTACCCTATATCGAATTTGCGGGCTAAACGTTGCTTAACTTTCTAGATCGGACGGACAGCTTCCTTATCCATTGCACTATGGTGCCTCAACTTTTTCGGACTCCAACTGAAATGGGCTATAACTTTTGCCGAACTTCCCTCACTTTTCCGGTCAACAATTCCTATTTCCCCAAACTAAACACGTTTACGAAAATTTACAACAAAAATTAAGCATGAAATTATTTACAGGATCTTTGCAAAAAAATTAGCAATGACTAAAATTTTCCAAAATCCTTTCCACATAATGGATAAAGAAAAATTGGATAAAAGATAGGGGTTTATCTATCTCATCAATCCATAATACAAAGACAGAGGCTTCCTTGTGGCCACGAAGCCTCTGCTTTGTCACTGCACCACCGAGGAAAGTTTGAGGGAGGGAAAATTTTCAAACCAAGTAATTCTGGGGAAAAAGATTTCCCCGGCTAAAAAAAGATTTCACCAGAATTTTCCCGGGAAAATCTGGATAAATCCGGATTTATCCGGGGAAATCCCAACCCTGATTTACATACATAGACAAATATTGAAGCACAATCAAAACATAAATAGCAAATCACGCAATTATTTTTATGAGTAGTCAAGTTGAATTGCATGTATTGCGAAATTTCTCTTTAATTAGAGAAATTCACATACATTATGCATTATAGACCATTAGTTATTAACACAGTCGAGCACGTTTTTATACAAAATTGTTTATTGATTGGCTTTGTATGCATAAAAATATAGTTGTTCTCTAGAAAATTAAAGTATATTATTTTTGCAGAATTTTTAAAAAAATTTCCTCAAAATTTTATTTTTTTAATTTGTGTATTTTTTACCATATATTTTTTCCAAATATTTTTATGAGTAATCAAGTTGAATTGCATGTATTGCGAAATTTCTTTTTAATTAGAGAAACTCGCATACACTATGCATTATAGACCAGTAGTTATTAGCACAGTCGAGCACGTTTTTACACAAAATAGCACACATATTGGTATAAAAGTTTATGAGTAATCAAGTTGAAATGCACGTATTGCGAAATTTCTCTTTAATTAGAGAAATTCACATACACTATGTATTATAGACCATTAGTATTAGAGCACGTTTTTGCACAAAACACATATTGGTATAAAAGTGCGCTAAAGTTGATCAACACGGCTTATTTGCTGACCTAAAAAATATGGAGAGTCGTGTTTTGGATTTTTGTAAATCGGAGCTTTTAAATGAGGCTGGCTTTAAAATTTCTTGGGTATTAAACAAATTATATGAACATAATGAGAAATTTCGGGAAATTTTGGATAGAAAAATTATTGATAAGGTATGAATTTTGAACCAGTAATGACGGCAAGTAATAGTTTATTTTTACCTATAGTCCTTTCCTCTAAAAGATCGCAATAAAAAATTGCCATTCCATAATGCAGTGAATAAGGAAGCTGTCCGTTCGATCAGGCAAGTTAAGCAACGTTGGACTCGCAGTACTGAGCGTCGAAATCGAAATTTCGAATTTCATCTCAAAATTTCGATTTCGAGGTTTTGAAATTAATAAAAAAATTTTCATCGTCTCCTTAGTAAGATGCCTTCCGTATCCTTTTTCTTATTCAGACATTCCTCTTCCACACCCTATCGAATTGAACCAGCACTAATAAAATAAAAACAGAATTCACACCCACTCTTGGTCGACGAATTTTTTCATCTGAATGAATTTTTATAACTTTAACTTTAGGTAGAAGCAAATGATATCACCCATGACAAAGGTTTTGCCTCAAGAGTATACCAAGTCAAATTGTTTGCCTCGGATCCGACTACTCCATTCTATACTTTCATCATGAAAATCCCCAGATGTGGAAATGAACTAAAGAACATCGATGAGTTAACAAATAAAATGTTTGAAGGGCAAGAAAATAAGGTTATTCAAACACATATCCTTTACTTTAACTTGATTGTTTTTAGAATCTCGATGAATCAGACTCTGCTGAAACAAGAATGGTGGATTTTCACAACGCAGAATGTGATTTTTATGATTACTTTTCTGAAGTTCCTGGTTTTCCGGTTCCAAAAGTTTATTATGCCCAAAAAAGCGTACTTGAGAAGAATCAGTTGGGCGTAATTTTCATGGAAGATTTGAGTGAAATTTCGAAAACTATGGGTTTTGTAAAGTCTCTTATGGTAGACCAGGTAAAAGAGTTCAATACTCGTTTGTAAGATAGATGTTCTTATTTCACGTTTAGGTCAAATTGTTGGTAGAGCATCTAGCAGCGTTTCATGCATTTCAAATATGTGAAGAGAAGCCCAAATGGGAGGGGAAATTTAACAAATGTGCTTTTATTGATGAGAAAAATGATATTGGAAAGAGTGCGATAGAGGGGTTGAAAGTTTTTAAAGATGGTATGAATTTATATCTATATCTCTATGCCTTATAGCCTGCGTTCATAAATGAAGAGGGTCCATATCTGAAAAACCTTTCATACATGCAAGTAGAGGAGGGACAGACTCATGGAGGATGGATGGATGAATGACCAACGGAGGGACAATCAAAAAATTGATTTTTTACATTTTTTGATATTTTGGTAGGAGAGGATGGCCCCCTTGACATGTATGCCCCCTCCCCCATGATTTTTTGTTTTTGAGACACTAGAGAGGGGTAAATTATCCCTGGGACCCCCTTACCTAAGCCATTGCTCCCGCGCACAATTTCCAAATATGTCTCCCTCTACATGTATGTCTTGGCATGTCTATACTTAAATTCATAGTTTAGGAATTTTTGCCAAAGAAATTGTAAAATTCTACACTGTTATTACAGATCCTGACCCACCTAAATATATTGTCAGAGGCATCTGTGATAACTTAGGTATGTCTTTTTTTTACAAAAACAACCCTTTCTTTCTAATACCTTATAGGACTTCCTAGTGTGGTTTGTATTGGTGACATGCATACCAACAACATCTTATGGCAAGTTAACAAAAATGGCGAAATTTTGGATAAAGTTCAAGCTATAATAGACTTTCAAGTCGCATTTCAAGGTAGATGAACGATTTTTTACTTATTTCATAAAGCCCTTTTAGGTTCGCCCGCTTTCGATCTTGCTCGAATTTTGATGGTATGTACCGATGGTGAAATTCGAAGAGAACTTGAACCTTATATTTTTGATTATTATATGGAAAAAATTACTGAAAGAATGTCAAAAGTTGGAAAAGAGCCAAGTTTTACAGTCAATGAGGTAGATTTTTTTTATAGACAAGTATTGTTAGTTGTAGTTCAAAAAAGCATACGAATTTGGTAAGATCCATCAGGCATTAACAGTTGCTATACTTGTTCCGTTTTTTACGGCAATGGGTACTTTACAAGATGACGATGAGGCTGGGCAGACGAAAGACGAAAAGAGTGAAATTTTGATTCACAGGGCGAAATTGGGTCTGGAAGATGCCGTCAAAGCCTTGGAAGAACTGGCTCCACAATGGATATCAAGATAAAATTTTGTCATACGTTTGAAGTTTTCTGTATCCAATGTCACTTTATGTTCGAATAAATTTTTTATATCAAATTCTAAAAATGGCTCAAAAAGTCATAATGTCCAGCTTTATGATTTGTCAAACCCCTCTTAAAAAACCCGAATAAGACATCAGTAGTGGTCTCTCGATTTCTAAATTTCGATGAGATGTGTGTAGGAGTGTTAAAATGATTCTGCACGCAAGAATTTATAAAAAAAGTCTCGTGATTCTATAAAACATCGCAAGATGGCTTTATAAAAAGTACAAAAAAAACTACAAAGAGCAGTATTCATAAACATGATCCCAACAATTCTATAGAAATGCAACAAACTTCAGAAAATGTATCTTTTAGAAAATCTATTTTATTGCTTCAAAGTTTAGCCTTATGATATACATGTTTTCTATACAAAATACGTATTAGGTCGTTCAATAAGTCCTTTATCCTACATTTCGTCACCTACTAGGTTCTAGAAATCAGTTTTCGATAAAAAAAACTTTCCATTATTGAGTAAGAGTGTATGCTAAATACGATCCAATTAGTGATTTGAGCCTAACTCATGTTTTCGTGTCAATATCCAGACTTTTCAAAAAGACGGTTTTTCACAAATGGAACCTTATTCTAAAATGTTGATATTTGGCTAAAGAAAACGATTTTTTATGGAATTTCGTCATTCATAGGTTTTTCTAAACGAGGAATCGATTGCGTGCATTGTCGAGGCATGAAAATGCTTGAATGACCCTGATTCAGGAAATATGAATTTTGAGTCTTAGAAGTATACCCTCGTAGGGCGCTTTCCTGCGATCAAAGTCAAAAAATTCTTTCAGATTCGAGTTCTCCATGTCAACCCCCCTCCCCTATACAAAAATTAGCCATTTTGATGAAATTTATGAAAATTCGAATTTTTTACCTCTTGGTCCTTCATTGGGTAAAAATTCGAATTAAAGCTGATTTTTTGTATAGGAGGTTTTTCGACATGGAGAACTCGAATTTGAAGGAATTTTTTTATTTTGATCGCAGGAAAGCACCCTACGAGGGGTATACTTCTAAGACTCAAAATTCATATTTCCTGAATCAGGGTCATGCAAGCATTTTCATGCCTCGACAATGCGCGCAATCGATTCCTCGCTTAGAAAAAACCTTATGAATGATGAAATTCCGCGAAAAATCGTTTTCTTTAGCCAAATATCAACGTTTTAAAATAAGGTTCCATTTTTGAAAAACCGTCTTTTTGAAAAATCTGTATATTGACACGAAAACATGAGTTAGACTCAAAATCACTGATCGGATCGTATTCAGCATACACTCTTATCCGCTACTGAAAATTTTTTTTATCGAAAACAGATTTCTGGTGCCCAGTAGGTGACAAAATATAGGATGCAGGACTTATTGAACAACCTAATACTTACATTTTCAAAATTTTCCCATTTAATTGAAATTTAGGAGCTGATTAAAAGTAAAAGTCGTGATTTCCACGTATTAAAACCCAAGTTTTGATAGAACGGAGTTTTTTGCATCTAGCACACTTAAAAAGTTGATTCATTATGTCAAATCAATCAAATTCTTCCGTTTCTTCATATTATCCAGATGATCTAACTCCTTCGGAACAAACTTTATTAGGATCAATATTAATTGGTGTTATATGCATATGTATTATTGCTTATATGCCTGTACTTTGGGTATGTGTGTACAAGGGATGCTCCAAAATCCTATCTTCCCCCACCTCTATCATAGACAGGAATTTTTCTACAGTATACAGAACTTTTTTCAAGGGTATGACATATAAACTGGAAAGCATAACAATGAGCATTACAAAAATTTTCATGTTTTGCTTCATTTTTCTATTTGCTTAGATTGAGGGGGTAGGCATACGTGAATAAGGGTTCTACTAGTGGACCTCCCGCACTTTGAAGCCTGATCCCCGCAATTTTTTGATCAAAAATGAGTTTAAAAATGGCATTTTTTGGCAAAAAATGACAAAAAATAGCTTAAAAATGTCATTTTTGTGCAAAAATATCCATTTTTGGTGAGAAAATGTCATTTTATAGAAAATTTTGAAAAAATGACCCTCCTCCCCCCAACAAATTTGGGTCAGACACCCCCCACAAAATTTCGAAAGAGTGGACCGCCTTTATCCACATATGGGTATAGGGGATATACTCTGTACACCTTATTATTTACAACTATGCTTCTCCTTCACGCCCAGCCATCGAGAAAGAAGCATAACTGTAGATAAAAGTGTGTACCGAGTGATACACACCATATGTTATTATAGATAACCAAGTGATCATTCTTGATCCTCCTGTACACGTCTATGAAAAAGTGTTACATTTAAATTTCATTTTTAAGATTTTATTAAAACAAAAACGCTTCAATCAACATTTTGCCTATCAAATATTGATACAAATGGGATTTATTGAAATTTTCTACCAAATATTTTATTTTCTAAATTGTTTGATGATGGTGTTGAATATGGATTTTGGAAGGATTATAGGAGTGGTATGAAATACTTATAAAACAAACCTTAAAATGTGATTTATGTAGACAATCATGGCATGTCGAAATGGTGCTTGGTTGACTTTAAATGTTTTAACTGTAGTTTTGGCTATGAATCGTTGTGATGTAATAGTGGGAATTTTACCTTTTCCAGCTGTTTTTAAGAAACGCCTATTTAAAGTAAGTAGTTGAGATTTTTTATAGCGAAGAGCAAAAGTTCTAAGCATAGGGTAAAATATTTATACTGATCAATAAGAAGTGGCGTATGAAGGGTTGCTAAATCTATCATCCCACTCAATGAACGAAGCATCCCCTCATGTTTTGGATGTCCTGCGTCCACATTCTATATGACAGTGATGCGAGGTCTCCCTCTAACCCCTTGTACCTATTTCACTTTAACTAGGGCAGGCAAAATCTAAAAAAATGCAAAAATCCAGAAATAACAAAACATATTTTTAGTTTTTGGTTTTTCTTGCTTATTTGACTGGCATTTTTACCATGGTTATTTATGCAACACCTGGATTTCAGGCGGAATCAATTGGACTTTCAGCTAATCGGGATAGTCTTAACAAACAATATGCATCACCTATCTCAACTAACGTTGTTTTTGGACTAACCATTTTGGCGATCATATTCTATGTAATATCAATCGTACATATCATCATGATGGTAATACACATAAGCAAGGGGGTTGACATAGTGTCACAGGGAAGGGATACTCCGGGTCAGTTGCGTAGGCAAGGGGGTAGGGGGGGGGGGTCAGGTGTCCCCTAGTGGACCGAGATTTAAAAAAAAAATCCCTAATCATAAGGGCCTCTTATGTTTTTTGAGAAAAATTGGCCTTTTTGGGTAAGCCCCTCCTTAGCCATCACTTTTCACTACGCCATTGCTCTAGATACGTACCCCCCCCCCCCCCCCCCTCCTAGAGGTCGAAGGCATGAAAGAAATATAAAGATCACTAAAATATGTTTTATTTTACAAAAAAAGCTTGGGGGATATGTGACACATCGGACAGGATCTGTGACATATTTGAAAGGCGTCACTATTTCATATGACACATCCGACATGATAGTATGTGTGAGGACCGATTCGGATCCTTATGAGTCTGGTTATGCTGACTAAAACTAAGAGTTGTTTAGAAGCTCAAAATGTCAAAAGCGTCTAAGACAGGCAATCCCGAGTGGAGACTATTTATTCAATCTTTTATCATTTGTGGATATAAATCCGGTCTATTTTTCTTATGGACTTATTGTGATCCATCTACAAAGCTTGTCTATGGTTTTTATTGGTTTTTAACGATTTTTGAAAATGGCTATAATCCGTTCATGTATTATGTAATTAATAAGTAAACAAGGTTGAAAATTTTTTATATATCAAATATACTTTTAGAACACTCCGCAAGGAAATTGATCGTACATTTCTGCTCAAATTTTCTTCAAATCAAACAACTACTGTACAAGTGGTTTCAATAATAAACAGCAGACCACAAAAATAAAGATTTTATGTCACCAAATGGCAATTCCCCTTTTTATATACATAAAAGTATTTTTATAAACAGTTTTGCTTCATCCGCAGTCACATATTCGAAATCACTTCCCGAATTCTTCTTCAAATCTGCACTGAGGTTTGCATACAAAAGAACATTCTCCTGTTTAGAAAGGATGCCAGCTTTTTGAAACTTTTCAGAAGATCAATTGAGTAAATTTGATGAGTGATCATCAGATTTCTTGTTTCAGAAAGAGGATACCTTTTTCAATCTTTGTTCGGATGCCCAAGGATCTGGCTGAAAATCACCGTAAACGTTGAATTCAATTAGCCAGTTATCGAACACCTCATTCTGCGCTCCTGAAAATTTATACCCGCCTCGGACCGAGCCCGATCCAAGCATATTCAGTAAATCATTGACTACATCATTGCTCGATATATAGGCTAGCCAAAACATAACGGACCCTGATTTTTTTTTTTGGTTTTTGACTCACTGGGGGGGAGGGGTGGATAATTACTCCTGGGAACCAAGGGTATAGCTGGGTAGACCAGTATGGAGGCACTACCAAGTATGGGGCACTTTTTGCCCAAATGAAAAACTGATAGCTCTCATGTTTTGGAATTTTTGGAGCTCGGATTATTACCAGCCGAGAAAGTGGAAATACAGGTAATGTGAAATTGGGCAAAAGTTTTTGGACCCGACCGGGACTCGAACCCGGACCTCCTGGCTACCGTCCAAGTGCACTAACATTGTGCTACCGAGACCTATGCCCATTAATTAATAAATACTTGACGTAGCGCACTTGGACGGTAGCCAGGAAGTCCGGGTTCGAGTCCCAGTCGGGTCCGAAAAATTGATATTTTATTTAGAAAAAATAGTGTATTTTTTATTAAAAAATAGTGAAATGTTTGATAAAAATGACATTTTTTTTCGAGAATCTTTCAAAATCTTTAAAACATGAGGGGGACCCCCTACAAGGCTTAATGATACCAATGTTCACCATACTCATGTAAATATTATGGAACATGATCATAGGTCGGCAAGGTGGGGGCGGGAACCACGATAAAGTGTTCCCTCCTCAATTTTGGGTCCATGAGTGAGTGGGTCAGGGGGAGGATCATCCCCTTACCGAACTATGAACATGATGCCAAAGTAATTTAATTTAAAAAAGTTTTAGACAAGTGACGTTGTATAGCATGTTTTAACTGATTTGAAAAAAGTTGATATGACAAGTGTTATCATAAGGTCAGATTATGCAGGTTTGTATTGTAGTATAAAATTGATAAACAAAAAATTTGGCTGCAGAAGTTACTCCTACAAGGTTTCGAAAGGGTATACCCCTTGTTGGTGTAACTTCTAGCGGTAAAAATCGGAAAATTTTTCACATTCGAGTTTAACATGTCGAAAAACCCCCGAGTACAAAAATTAGCTGATTTGGAGAACTTTTAAGAAAAAGCAAAAACTTATGGTCATCGGCGGGGGTTGAACCAGCATCATACATATCAAAACAACTATATAAAAAAATTTCAACCGACAGGAGCAAAAATGAAAAAAAAATTTTTTTTTGAATTTTTTTAACAAGTGACCCTTTAGGGATAATTTTATGCGAAAAATCGATTGCGCGCATTCCCGAACCTTGAAAACGCTTCCTTGACCCTGATTCAGGGAAAGAGTCAGTGATTTTCGCTTCAATATACCGATTCTTTCGCTGAATCAGGGTCAAGGAAACGTTTTCAAGGTTCGGGAATGC